>OZ024762.1:22777796-22792992 GCA_964016885.1 Eledone cirrhosa
GAAGAAGACTACAGAAGAAGCAGACTACAGAAGAAGAAGACTACAGAAGAAGAAGACACAGAAGAAGAAGACTACAGAAGAAGAAGACTACAGAAGAAGAAGACTACAGAAGAAGAAGACTACAGAAGAAGACTACAGAAGAAGAAGACTACAGAAGAAGAAGACTACAGAAGAAGAAGACTACAGAAGAAGAAGACTACAGAAGAAGACTACAGAAGAAGAAGGCTACAGTAGAAGAAGACTACAGAAGAAGAAGACTACAGAAGAAGAAGACTACAGAAGAAGACACAGAAGAAGAAGACTACAGAAGAAGAAGACTACAGAAGAAGAAGACTACAGAAGAAGAAGACTACAGAAGAAGAAGACTACAGAAGAAGAAGACTACAGAAGAAGACTACAGAAGAAGAAGACTACAGAAGAAGAAGACTACAGAAGAAGAAGACTACAGAAGAAGACTACAGAAGAAGAAGACTACAGAAGAAGAAGACTACAGAAGAAGAAGAAGACTAAAGAAGAAGAAGACTACAGAAGAAGAAAAATACAGAAGAAGAAGACTACAGAAGAAGAAGACTACAGAAGAAGAAGACACAGAAGAAGAAGAAGACTACAGAAGAAGAAGAAGACTACAGAAGAAGAAGACTACAGAAGAAGAAAACACAGAAGAAGAAGACTACAGAAGAAGAAGACTACAGAAGAAGAAGACACAGAAGAAGAAGACTACAGAAGAAGAAGAAGACTACAGAAGAAGAAGACTACAGAAGAAGAAGACTACAGAAGAAGAAGACTACAGAAGAAGAAGACACAGAAGAAGAAGACTACAGAAGAAGAAGAAGACTACAGAAGAAGAAGAAGACTACAGAAGAAGAAGAAGACTACAGAAGAAGAAGACTACAGAAGAAGAAGAAGACTACAGAAGAAGAAGAAGACTACAGAAGAAGAAGACACAGAAGAAGAAGACTACAGAAGAAGAAGAAGAAGACTAAAGAAGAAGCAGACTACAGAAGAAGAAGACTACAGAAGAAGAAGACTAGAGAAGAAGAAGACTACAGAAGAAGAATAAGACTACAGAAGAAGGAGAGGACTACAGAAGAAGCAGACTACAGAAGAAGAAGACTACAGAAGAAGAAGACACAGAAGAAGAAGACTACAGAAGAAGAAGAAGACTACAGAAGAAGACTACAGAAGAAGCAGACTACAGAAGAAGAAGACTACAGAAGAAGAAGACACAGAAGAAGAAGACTACAGAAGAAGAAGACTATAGAAGAAGAAGACTACAGAAGAAGAAGACTACAGAAGAAGACTACAGAAGAAGAAGACTACAGAAGAAGAAGACTACAGAAGAAGAAGACTACAGAAGAAGACTACAGAAGAAGAAGACTACAGTAGAAGAAGACTACAGAAGAAGAAGACTACAGAAGAAGAAGACTACAGAAGAAGACACAGAAGAAGAAGACTACAGAAGAAGAAGACTACAGAAGAAGAAGACTACAGAAGAAGAAGACTACAGAAGAAGAAGACTACAGAAGAAGAAGACTACAGAAGAAGACTACAGAAGAAGAAGACTACAGAAGAAGAAGACTACAGAAGAAGAAGACTACAGAAGAAGACTACAGAAGTAGAAGACTACAGAAGAAGACTACAGAAGAAGAAGACTACAGAAGAAGGAGAGGACTACAGAAGAAGCAGACTACAGAAGAAGAAGACTACAGAAGAAGACTACAGAAGAAGAAGACTACAGAAGAAGAAGACACAGAAGAAGAAGACTACAGAAGAAGAAGAAGACTACAGAAGAAGACTACAGAAGAAGCAGACTACAGAAGAAGAAGACTACAGAAGAAGAAGACACAGAAGAAGAAGACTACAGAAGAAGGAGACTACAGAAGAAGAAGACTACAGAAGAAGACTACAGAAGAAGAAGACTACAGAAGAAGAAGACTACAGAAGAAGACTACAGAAGAAGAAGACTACAGAAGAAGAAGACTACAGAAGAAGAAGACTACAGAAGAAGACTACAGAAGAAGAAGACTACAGAAGAAGAAGACTACAGAAGAAGAAGACTACAGAAGAAGACACAGAAGAAGAAGACTACAGAAGAAGAAGACTACAGAAGAAGAAGACTACAGAAGAAGAAGACTACAGAAGAAGAAGACTACAGAAGAAGAAGACTACAGAAGAAGAAGACTACAGAAGAAGACTACAGAAGAAGAAGACTACAGAAGAAGAAGACTACAGAAGAAGACTACAGAAGAAGAAGACTACAGAAGAAGACTACAGAAGAAGAAGACTACAGAAGAAGACTACAGAAGAAGAAGACTACAGAAAAAGAAGACTACAGAAGAAGACTACAGAAGAAGAAGACTACAGAAGAAGACTACAGAAGAAGAAGACTACAGAAGAAGACTACAGAAGAAGAAGACTACAGAAGAAGAAGACTACAGAAGAAGAAGACTACAGAAGAAGAAGACTACAGAAGAAGAAGACTACAGAAGAAGAAGACTACAGAAGAAGAAGACTACAGAAGAAGAAGACTACAGAAGAAGAAGACTACAGAAGAAGAAGACACAGAAGAAGAAGACTACAGAAGAAGAAGAAGACTACAGAAGAAGCAGACTACAGAAGAAGAAGACTACAGAAGAAGAAGACTAGAGAAGAAGAAGACTACAGAAGAAGAATACTACAGAAGAAGAAGAAGACTACAGAAGAATGAGAGGACTACAGAAGAAGCAGACTACAGAAGAAGAAGACTACAGAAGAAGAAGACACAGAAGAAGAAGACTACAGAAGAAGAAGAAGACTACAGAAGAAGACTACAGAAGAAGCAGACTACAGAAGAAGAAGACTACAGAAGAAGAAGACACAGAAGAAGAAGACTACAGAAGAAGAAGACTACAGAAGAAGAAGACTACAGAAGAAGAAGACTACAGAAGAAGAAGACTACAGAAGAAGACTATAGAAGAAGAAGACTACAGAAGAAGACTACAGAAGAAGAAGACTACAGTAGAAGAAGACTACAGAAGAAGAAGACTACAGAAGAAGAAGACTACAGAAGAAGACACAGAAGAAGAAGACTACAGAAGAAGAAGACTACAGAAGAAGAAGACTACAGAAGAAGAAGACTACAGAAGAAGAAGACTACAGAAGAAGAAGACTACAGAAGAAGAAGACTACAGAAGAAGACTACAGAAGAAGAAGACTACAGAAGAAGAAGACTACAGAAGAAGACTACAGAAGTAGAAGACTACAGAAGAAGACTACAGAAGAAGAAGACTACAGAAGAAGACTACAGAAGAAGAAGACTACAGAAAAAGAAGACTACAGAAGAAGACTACAGAAGAAGAAGACTACAGAAGAAGACTACAGAAGAAGAAGACTACAGAAGAAGACTACAGAAGAAGAAGACTACAGAAGAAGAAGACTACAGAAGAAGAAGACTACAGAAGAAGAAGACTACAGAAGAAGAAGAAGACTACAGAAGAAGAAGAAGACTACAGAAGAAGCAGACTACAGAAGAAGACTACAGAAGAAGAAGACTACAGAAGAAGAAGACTGCATAAGAAGACTACAGAAGAAGAAGACTACAGAAGAAGAAGAAGACTACAGAAGAAGAAGACACAGAAGAAGAAGACTACAGAAGAAGAAGAAGACTACAGAAGAAGCAGACTACAGAAGAAGAAGACTACAGAAGAAGAAGACTA
Organism: Eledone cirrhosa; assembly: GCA_964016885.1. Lineage (NCBI taxonomy): Eukaryota > Metazoa > Mollusca > Cephalopoda > Octopoda > Eledonidae > Eledone > Eledone cirrhosa. Next base: position 22,781,492 of record OZ024762.1, read on the forward strand.
GAGAAGAAGAAGACTACAGAAGAAGAATACTACAGAAGAAGAAGAAGACTACAGAAGAAGGAGAGGACTACAGAAGAAGCAGACTACAGAAGAAGAAGACTACAGAAGAAGACTACAGAAGAAGAAGACTACAGAAGAAGAAGACACAGAAGAAGACTACAGAAGAAGAAGACTACAGAAGAAGAAGACACAGAAGAAGAAGACTACAGAAGAAGAAGAAGACTACAGAAGAAGAATACAGAAGAAGCAGACTACAGAAGAAGAAGACTACAGAAGAAGAAGACACAGAAGAAGAAGACTACAGAAGAAGAAGACTACAGAAGAAGAAGACTACAGAAGAAGACTACAGAAGAAGAAGACTACAGAAGAAGAAGACTACAGAAGAAGACTACAGAAGAAGAAGACTACAGAAGAAGAAGACTACAGAAGAAGAAGACTACAGAAGAAGACTACAGAAGAAGAAGAAGACTACAGAAGAAGAAGACTACAGAAGAAGAAGACTACAGAAGAAGAAGACTACAGAAGAAGACACAGAAGAAGAAAACTACAGAAGAAGAAGACTACAGAAGAAGAAGACTACAGAAGAAGAAGACTACAGAAGAAGAAGACTACAGAAGAAGAAGACTACAGAAGAAGAAGACTACAGAAGAAGAAGACTACAGAAGAAGAAGACTACAGAAGAAGAAGACTACAGAAGAAGACTACAGAAGAAGAAGACTACAGAAGAAGAAGAATACAGAAGAAGACTACAGAAGAAGAAGACTACAGAAGAAGACTACAGAAGAAGAAGACTACAGAAGAAGACTACAGAAGAAGAAGACTACAGAAAAAGAAGACTACAGAAGAAGACTACAGAAGAAGAAGACTACAGAAGAAGACTACAGAAGAAGAAGACTACAGAAGAAGACTACAGAAGAAGAAGACTACAGAAGAAGAAGACTACAGAAGAAGAAGACTACAGAAGAAGAAGACTACAGAAGAAGAAGACTAAAGAAGAAGAAGACTACAGAAGAAGAAGACTACAGAAGAAGAAGACTACAGAAGAAGAAACTACAGAAGAAGAAGAATACAGAAGAAGAAGACTACAGAAGAAGACTACAGAAGAAGAAGACTACAGTAGAAGAAGACTACAGAAGAAGAAGACTACAGAAGAAGAAGACTACAGAAGAAGACACAGAAGAAGAAGACTACAGAAGAAGAAGACTACAGAAGAAGAAGACTACAGAAGAAGAAGACTACAGAAGAAGAAGACTACAGAAGAACAAGACTACAGAAGAAGACTACAGAAGAAGAAGACTACAGTAGAAGAAGACTACAGAAGAAGAAGACTACAGAAGAAGAAGACTACAGAAGAAGAAGACTACAGAAGAAGAAGACTACAGAAGAAGAAGACTACAGAAGAAGAAGACTACAGAAGAAGACTACAGAAGAAGAAGACTACAGAAGAAGAAGACTACAGAAGAAGAAGACTACAGAAGAAGAAGACTACAGAAGAAGACTACAGAAGAAGAAGACTACAGTAGAAGAAGACTACAGAAGAAGAAGACTACAGAAGAAGAAGACTACAGAAGAAGACAAAGAAGAAGAAGACTACAGAAGAAGACTACAGAAGAAGACTACAGAAGAAGAAGACTACAGAAGAAGACTACAGAAGAAGAAGACTACAGAAGAAGACTACAGAAGAAGAAGACTACAGAAGAAGACTACAGAAGAAGAAGACTACAGAAAAAGACTACAGAAGAAGACTACAGAAGAAGAAGACTACAGAAGAAGAAGACTACAGAAGAAGAAGACTACAGAAGAAGAAGACTACAGAAGAAGAAGACTACAGAAGAAGAAGACTACAGAAGAAGAAGACTACAGAAGAAGACTACAGAAGAAGAAGACTACAGAAGAAGAAGACTACAGAAGAAGACTACAGAAGTAGAAGACTACAGAAGAAGACTACAGAAGAAGAAGACTACAGAAGAAGACTACAGAAGAAGAAGAGTACAGAAAAAGAAGACTACAGAAGAAGACTACAGAAGAAGAAGACTACAGAAGAAGACTACAGAAGAAGAAGACTACAGAAGAAGACTACAGAAGAAGAAGACTACAGAAGAAGAAGACTACAGAAGAAGAAGACTACAGAAGAAGAAGACTACAGAAGAAGAAGAAGACTACAGAAGAAGAAGAAGACTACAGAAGAAGCAGACTACAGAAGAAGACTACAGAAGAAGAAGACTACAGAAGAAGAAGACTGCATAAGAAGACTACAGAAGAAGAAGACTACAGAAGAAGAAGAAGACTACAGAAGAAGAAGACACAGAAGAAGAAGACTACAGAAGAAGAAGAAGACTACAGAAGAAGCAGACTACAGAAGAAGAAGACTACAGAAGAAGAAGACTAGAGAAGAAGAAGACTACAGAAGAAGAATACTACAGAAGAAGAAGAAGACTACAGAAGAAGGAGAGGACTACAGAAGAAGCAGACTACAGAAGAAGAAGACTACAGAAGAAGACTACAGAAGAAGAAGACTACAGAAGAAGAAGACACAGAATAAGAAGACTACAGAAGAAGAAGAAGACTACAGAAGAAGAATACAGAAGAAGCAGACTACAGAAGAAGAAGACTACAGAAGAAGAAGACACAGAAGAAGAAGACTACAGAAGAAGAAGACTACAGAAGAAGAAGACTACAGAAGAAGACTACAGAAGAAGAAGACTACAGAAGAAGAAGACTACAGAAGAAGACTACAGAAGAAGAAGACTACAGAAGAAGAAGACTACAGAAGAAGAAGACTACAGAAGAAGACTACAGAAGAAGAAGAAGACTACAGAAGAAGAAGACTACAGAAGAAGAAGACTACAGAAGAAGAAGACTACAGAAGAAGAAGACTACAGAAGAAGAAGACTACAGAAGAAGAAGACTACAGAAGAAGAAGACTACAGAAGAAGAAGACTACAGAAGAAGAAGACTACAGAAGAAGAAGACTACAGAAGAAGAAGACTACAGAAGAAGAAGACTACAGAAGAAGACTACAGAAGAAGAAGACTACAGAAGAAGAAGAATACAGAAGAAGACTACAGAAGAAGAAGACTACAGAAGAAGACTACAGAAGAAGAAGACTACAGAAGAAGACTACAGAAGAAGAAGACTACAGAAAAAGAAGACTACAGAAGAAGACTACAGAAGAAGAAGACTACAGAAGAAGACTACAGAAGAAGAAGACTACAGAAGAAGACTACAGAAGAAGAAGACTACAGAAGAAGAAGACTACAGAAGAAGAAGACTACAGAAGAAGAAGACTACAGAAGAAGAAGACTACAGAAGAAGAAGACTAAAGAAGAAGAAGACTACAGAAGAAGAAGACTACAGAAGAAGAAGACTACAGAAGAAGAAACTACAGAAGAAGAAGAATACAGAAGAAGAAGACTACAGAAGAAGACTACAGAAGAAGAAGACTACAGTAGAAGAAGACTACAGAAGAAGAAGACTACAGAAGAAGAAGACTACAGAAGAAGACACAGAAGAAGAAAACTACAGAAGAAGAAGACTACAGAAGAAGAAGACTACAGAAGAAGAAGACTACAGAAGAAGAAGACTACAGAAGAACAAGACTACAGAAGAAGACTACAGAAGAACAAGACTACAGTAGAAGAAGACTACAGAAGAAGAAGACTACAGAAGAAGAAGACTACAGAAGAAGAAGACTACAGAAGAAGAAGACTACAGAAGAAGAAGACTACAGAAGAAGACTACAGAAGAAGAAGACTACAGAAGAAGACTACAGAAGAAGAAGACTACAGAAGAAGAAGACTACAGAAGAAGAAGACTACAGAAGAAGAAGACTACAGAAGAAGACTACAGAAGAAGAAGACTACAGTAGAAGAAGACTACAGAAGAAGAAGACTACAGAAGAAGAAGACTACAGAAGAAGACAAAGAAGAAGAAGACTACAGAAGAAGACTACAGAAGAAGACTACAGAAGAAGAAGACTACAGAAGAAGACTACAGAAGAAGAAGACTACAGAAGAAGACTACAGAAGAAGAAGACTACAGAAGAAGACTACAGAAGAAGAAGACTACAGAAAAAGACTACAGAAGAAGACTACAGAAGAAGAAGACTACAGAAGAAGAAGACTACAGAAGAAGAAGACTACAGAAGAAGAAGACTACAGAAGAAGAAGACTACAGAAGAAGACTACAGAAGAAGAAGACTACAGAAGAAGAAGACTACAGAAGAAGAAGACTACAGAAGAAGAAGACTACAGAAGAAGAAGACTACAGAGGAAGAAGACTACAGAAGAAGAAGACTAGAGAAGAAGACTACAGAAGAAGAAGACTACAGAAGAAAATTACAGAAGAAGAAGACTACAGAAGAAGAAGACTACAGAAGAAGAAGACTACAGAAGAAGACTACAGAAGAAGAAGACTTCAGAAGAAGAAGACTACAGAAGAAGACTACAGAAGAAGAAGACTACAGAAGAAGACTACAGAAGAAGAAGACTACAGAAGAAGAAGACTACAGAAGAAGAAGACTACAGAAGAAGAAGACTACAGAAGAAGAAGACTACAGAAGAAGACTACAGAAGAAGAAGACTACAGAAGAAGAAGACTACAGAAGAAGACTACAGAAGAAGACTACAGAAGAAGAAGACTACAGAATAAGAAGACTACAGAAGAAGAAGACACCAGAAGAAGAAGACTACTGAAGAAGAAGACTACAGAAGAAGAAGACTACAGAAGAAGAAGTCACAGTAGAAGAAGACTACAGAAGAAGAAGACTACAGAAGAAGAAGACTACAGAAGAAGAAGACTACAGAAGAAGAAGACTACAGAAGAAGACTACAGAAGAAGAAGACTACAGAAGAAGAAGACACAGAAGAAGAAGAAGACTACAGAAGAAGAAGACTACAGAAGAAGAAGACTACAGAAGAAGAAGACTACAGAAGAAGACTACAGAAGAAGAAGACTACAGAAGAAGAAGACACAGAAGAAGAAGACTACAGAAGAAGAAGACACAGAAGAAGAAGACTACAGAAGAAGAAAACTACAGAAGAAGAAGACTACAGAAGAAGACTACAGAAGAAGAAGACTACAGAAGAAGACTACAGAAGAAGAAGACTACAGAAGAAGAAGACTACAGAAGAAGAAGACTGCAGAAGAAGAAGACTACAGGAGAAGAAGACTACAGAAGAAGAAGACTACAGAAGAAGAAGACTACAGAAGAAGAAGACTAGAGAAGAAGACTACAGAAGAAGAAGACTACAGAAGAAAATTACAGAAGAAGAAGACTACAGAAGAAGAAGACTACAGAAGAAGAAGACTACAGAAGAAGAAGACTACAGAAGAAGACTACAGAAGAAGAAGACTACAGAAGAAGAAGACTACAGAAGAAGACTACAGAAGAAGAAGACTACAGAAGAAGAAGACTACAGAAGAAGAAGACTACAGAAGAAGAAGACACCAGAAGAAGAAGACTACTGAAGAAGAAGACTACAGAAGAAGAAGACTACAGAAGAAGAAGTCACAGTAGAAGAAGACTACAGAAGAAGAAGACTACAGAAGAAGAAGACTACAGAAGAAGAAGACTACAGAAGAAGACTACAGAAGAAGACTACAGAAGAAGAAGACTTCAGAAGAAGAAGACTACAGAAGAAGACTACAGAAGAAGAAGACTACAGAAGAAGACTACAGAAGAAGAAGACTACAGAAGAAGAAGACTACAGAAGAAGAAGACTACAGAAGAAGAAGACTACAGGAGAAGAAGACTACAGAAGAAGAAGACTACAGAAGAAGAAGACTACAGAAGAAGAAGACTAGAGAAGAAGACTACAGAAGAAGAAGACTACAAAAGAAAATTACAGAAGAAGAAGACTACAGAAGAAGAAGACTACAGAAGAAGAAGACTACAGAAGAAGAAGACTACAGAAGAAGACTACAGAAGAAGAAGACTACAGAAGAAGAAGACTACAGAAGAAGACTACAGAAGAAGACTACAGAAGAAGAAGACTACAGAAGAAGAAGACTACAGAAGAAGAAGACACCAGAAGAAGAAGACTACTGAAGAAGAAGACTACAGAAGAAGAAGACTACAGAAGAAGAAGTCACAGTAGAAGAAGACTACAGAAGAAGAAGACTACAGAAGAAGAAGACTACAGAAGAAGAAGACTACAGAAGAAGACTACAGAAGAAGAAGACTACAGAAGAAGAAGACACAGAAGAAGAAGAAGACTACAGAAGAAGAAGACTACAGAAGAAGAAGACTACAGAAGAAGAAGACTACAGAAGAAGACTACAGAAGAAGAAGACTACAGAAGAAGAAGACACAGAAGAAGAAGACTACAGAAGAAGAAGACACAGAAGAAGAAGACTACAGAAGAAGAAGACTACAGAAGAAGAAGACTACAGATGAAGAAGACTACAGAAGAAGACTACAGAAGAAGAAGACTATAGGAGAAGAAGACACAGAAGAAGAAGACTACAGAAGAAGAAGACTACAGAAGAAGAAGACACAGAAGAAGAAGACTACAGAAGAAGAAGACTACAGAAGAAGAAGACTACAGAAGAAGAAGACTACAGAAGAAGACTACAGAAGAAGAAGACTACAGAAGAAGAAGACACAGAAGAAGAAGACTACAGAAGAAGAAGACACAGAAGAAGAAGACTACAGAAGAAGAAGACTACAGAAGAAGAAGACTACAGAAGAAGACTACAGAAGAAGAAGACTACAGAAGAAGACTACAGAAGAAGAAGACTACAGAAGAAGAAGACTACAGAAGAAGAAGACTACAGAAGAAGAAGACTACAGAAGAAGACTACAGAAGAAGAAGACTACAGTAGAAGAAGACTACAGAAGAAGAAGACTACAGAAGAAGAAGACTACAGAAGAAGACAAAGAAGAAGAAGACTACAGAAGAAGACTACAGAAGAAGACTACAGAAGAAGAAGACTACAGAAGAAGACTACAGAAGAAGAAGACTACAGAAGAAGACTACAGAAGAAGAAGACTACAGAAGAAGACTACAGAAGAAGAAGACTACAGAAAAAGACTACAGAAGAAGACTACAGAAGAAGAAGACTACAGAAGAAGAAGACTACAGAAGAAGAAGACTACAGAAGAAGAAGACTACAGAAGAAGAAGACTACAGAAGAAGACTACAGAAGAAGAAGACTACAGAAGAAGAAGACTACAGAAGAAGAAGACTACAGAAGAAGAAGACTACAGAAGAAGAAGACTACAGAGGAAGAAGACTACAGAAGAAGAAGACTAGAGAAGAAGACTACAGAAGAAGAAGACTACAGAAGAAAATTACAGAAGAAGAAGACTACAGAAGAAGAAGACTACAGAAGAAGAAGACTACAGAAGAAGACTACAGAAGAAGAAGACTTCAGAAGAAGAAGACTACAGAAGAAGACTACAGAAGAAGAAGACTACAGAAGAAGACTACAGAAGAAGAAGACTACAGAAGAAGAAGACTACAGAAGGAGACTACAGAAGAAGAAGACTACAGAAGAAGAAGACTACAGAAGAAGACTACAGAAGAAGAAGACTACAGAAGAAGACTACAGAAGAAGAAGACTACAGAAGAAGAAGACTACAGGAGAAGAAGACTACAGAAGGAGACTACAGAAGAAGAAGACTACAGAAGAAGAAGACTACAGAAGAAGACTACAGAAGAAGAAGACTACAAAAGAAAATTACAGAAGAAGAAGACTACAGAAGAAGAAGACTACAGAAGAAGAAGACTACAGAAGAAGAAGACTACAGAAGAAGACTACAGAAGAAGAAGACTACAGAAGAAGAAGACTACAGAAGAAGACTACAGAAGAAGACTACAGAAGAAGAAGACTACAGAAGAAGAAGACTACAGAAGAAGAAGACACCAGAAGAAGAAGACTACTGAAGAAGAAGACTACAGAAGAAGAAGACTACAGAAGAAGAAGTCACAGTAGAAGAAGACTACAGAAGAAGAAGACTACAGAAGAAGAAGACTACAGAAGAAGAAGACTACAGAAGAAGAAGACTACAGAAGAAGACTACAGAAGAAGAAGACTACAGAAGAAGAAGACACAGAAGAAGAAGAAGACTACAGAAGAAGAAGACTACAGAAGAAGAAGACTACAGAAGAAGAAGACTACAGAAGAAGACTACAGAAGAAGAAGACTACAGAAGAAGAAGACACAGAAGAAGAAGACTACAGAAGAAGAAGACACAGAAGAAGAAGACTACAGAAGAAGAAGACTACAGAAGAAGAAGACTACAGAAGAAGAAGTCACAGTAGAAGAAGACTACAGAAGAAGAAGACTACAGAAGAAGAAGACTACAGAAGAAGAAGACTACAGAAGAAGACTACAGAAGAAGACTACAGAAGAAGAAGACTTCAGAAGAAGAAGACTACAGAAGAAGACTACAGAAGAAGAAGACTACAGAAGAAGACTACAGAAGAAGAAGACTACAGAAGAAGAAGACTACAAAAGAAGAAGACTACAGAAGAAGAAGACTACAGGAGAAGAAGACTACAGAAGAAGAAGACTACAGAAGAAGAAGACTACAGAAGAAGAAGACTAGAGAAGAAGACTACAGAAGAAGAAGACTACAAAAGAAAATTACAGAAGAAGAAGACTACAGAAGAAGAAGACTACAGAAGAAGAAGACTACAGAAGAAGAAGACTACAGAAGAAGACTACAGAAGAAGAAGACTACAGAAGAAGAAGACTACAGAAGAAGACTACAGAAGAAGACTACAGAAGAAGAAGACTACAGAAGAAGAAGACTACAGAAGAAGAAGACACCAGAAGAAGAAGACTACTGAAGAAGAAGACTACAGAAGAAGAAGACTACAGAAGAAGAAGTCACAGTAGAAGAAGACTACAGAAGAAGAAGACTACAGAAGAAGAAGACTACAGAAGAAGAAGACTACAGAAGAAGAAGACTACAGAAGAAGACTACAGAAGAAGAAGACTACAGAAGAAGAAGACACAGAAGAAGAAGAAGACTACAGAAGAAGAAGACTACAGAAGAAGAAGACTACAGAAGAAGAAGACTACAGAAGAAGACTACAGAAGAAGAAGACTACAGAAGAAGAAGACACAGAGGAAGAAGACTACAGAAGAAGAAGACACAGAAGAAGAAGACTACAGAAGAAGAAGACTACAGAAGAAGAAGACTACAGATGAAGAAGACTACAGAAGAAGACTACAGAAGAAGAAGACTATAGGAGAAGAAGACACAGAAGAAGAAGACTACAGAAGAAGAAGACTACAGAAGAAGAAGACACAGAAGAAGAAGACTACAGAAGAAGAAGACTACAGAAGAAGAAGACTACAGAAGAAGAAGACTACAGAAGAAGACTACAGAAGAAGAAGACTACAGAAGAAGAAGACACAGAAGAAGAAGACTACAGAAGAAGAAGACACAGAAGAAGAAGACTACAGAAGAAGAAGACTACAGAAGAAGAAGACTACAGATGAAGAAGACTACAGAAGAAGAAGACTACAGAAGAAGGAGACACAGAAGAAGAAGACTACAGAAGAAGAAGACTACAGAAGAAGAAGACTACAGAAGAAGAAGACTACAGAAGAAGAAGACTACAGAAGAAGAAGACTACAGAAGAAGAAGACTACAGAAGAAGAAGACTACAGAAGAAGAAGACACAGAAGAAGAAGACTACAGAAGAAGAAGACTACAGAAGAAGAAGACTACAGAAGAAGAAGACTACAGAAGAAGACTACAGAAGAAGAAGACTACAGAAGAAGAAGACTACAGAAGAAGAAGACTACAGAAGAAGAAGACTACAGAAGAAGAAGACTACAGAAGAAGAAGACTACAGAAGAAGACTACAGAAGAAGAAGACTACAGAAGAAGAAGACACAGAAGAAGAAGACTACAGAAGAAGAAGACTACAGAAGAAGAAGACTACAGAAGAAGAAGACTACAGAAGAAGAAGACTACAGAAGAAGAAGACTACAGAAGAAGACTACAGAAGAAGAAGACTAAGAGAAGAAGACTACAGAAGAAGAAGACTACAGAAGAAGAAGACTACAGAAGAAGAAGACACAGAAGAAGAAGACTACAGAAGAAGAAGACTACAGAAGAAGAAGACTACAGAAGAAGAAGACTACAGAAGAAGACTACAGAAGAAGAAGACTACAGAAGAAGAAGACACAGAAGAAGAAGACTACAGAAGAAGAGACACAGAAGAAGAAGACTACAGAAGAAGAAGACTACAGAAGAAGAAGACTACAGAAGAAGACTACAGAAGAAGAAGACTACAGAAGAAGACTACAGAAGAAGAAGACTACAGAAGAAGAAGACTACAGAAGAAGAAGACTACAGAAGAAGAAGACTACAGAAGAAGACTACAGAAGAAGAAGACTACAGTAGAAGAAGACTACAGAAGAAGAAGACTACAGAAGAAGAAGACTACAGAAGAAGACACAGAAGAAGAAGACTACAGAAGAAGACTACAGAAGAAGACTACAGAAGAAGAAGACTACAGAAGAAGAAGACTACAGAAGAAGAAGACTACAGAAGAAGACTACAGAAGAAGAAGACTACAGAAGAAGACTACAGAAGAGAAGACTACAGAAGAAGACTACAGAAGAAGACTACAGAAGAAGAAGACTACAGAAGAAGAAGACTACAGAAGAAGAAGACTACAGAAGAAGAAGACTACAGAAGAGAGACTACAGAAGAAGACTACAGAAGAAGAAGACTACAGAAGAAGAAGACTACAGAAGAAGAAGACTACAGAGAAGAAGACTACAGAAGAAGAGACTACAGAAGAAGAAGACTACAGAAGAAGAAGACTACGAGAAGAAGACTACAGAAGAAGAAGACTACAGAAGAGAATACAGAAGAAGAAGACTACAGAAGAAGAAGACTACAGAAGAAGAAGACTACAGAAGAAGAAGACTACAGAAGAAGAAGACTACAGAAGAAGAAGACTACAGAAGACTACAGAAGAGAAGACTACAGAAGACAGAAGACTACAGAAGAAGAAGACTACGAGAAGAAGACTACAGAAGAAGAAGACTACAGAAGAAGAAGACTACAGAAGAGAAGACTACAGAAGAAGAAGACTACAGAAGAAGACTACAGAAGAAGAAGACTACAGAAGAAGAAGACTACAGAAGAAGAAGACTACAGAAGAAGACTACAGAAGAAGAAGACTACAGAAGAGAAGACACAGAAGAGACTACAGAAGAAGAAGACTACAGAAAAGAAACTACAGAAGAAGAAGACTACAGAAGAAGAAGACTACAGAAGAAGAAGACTACAGAAGAAGAAGACTACAGAAGAAGAAGACTACAGAAGAAGAAGACTACAGAAGAAGAAGACTACAGAAGAAGACTACAGAAGAAGACGTTACAGAAGAAGAAGACTACAGAAGAAGACTACAGAGAGGCTAAGAAGACTAGCAGAAGAAGACTACACAGAAGAAGAAGGACTACTGAAGAAGAAGACTACAGAAGAAGAAGACTACAGAAGAAGAGTCACAGTAGAAGAAGACTAC
>OZ024762.1:22793192-22800692 GCA_964016885.1 Eledone cirrhosa
GAAGACTAGAGAAGAAGAAGACTACAGAAGAAGAAGACGTAACAGAAGAAGAAGACGTAACAGAAGAAGAAGACTATAGAAGAAGAAGACTATAGAAGAATAATTAACAGAAGAAAACTACAGAAGAAGAAGACAACAATGCAGAAACAACATTCTAATAAAAATTATCGTAGAAAGCTAACAACAAAAGCTAAACGATGAGAAAGTGTAAAAAAGATGTGTAATATATTAGGTAAATGTTTCTATATTGTGGTGTATTGTTGAGATACAATGAAATATGGTGCTAACCTATTGACTTGCTCACGGGAAATGTCGCTTCAGAGAGAGCAGTAAATCAGAGAAAGTCAATATATATATTATATTTATGTATATTATATATATGTATATTATATATACATACATATACACACACATATATATACATACATATATATATAGATATATAGATATATAATATACACTAGTATGTATCTGTATATATACACTAGTATGTATCTGTATATATATATATATATATATATATATATATATATACACACGTGTGTGTGTTTATGCATCTATGTGTATCTATATATAATATTTATATATATATATATATATACATGATATATATATATATGTATATATCTATGTATATATATTTAATATACATATGTGCATATATCTATGTATATAATATATATATATACACACACATATATACATAGATATATGCCTGTATGTATATATATATATATATATATATATACACACACACACACATATATAAAAAAACATATATACATAGATATATGCCTGTATGTATGTATATATATATATATATATATATATATACACACACATATATATATACACACATATATACATAGATATATGCCTGTATGTGTATATATATATATATATATACACCCACACATATATATATATATACACACTATATATATATATATATATAAATATATATTATCATCAATATTAAGTATTATTTTATAGACTTCATTTCTTTACATATTTCTTTTTGTTTATTTTTAACACCGTTTATATCACTTTTCTTAATTTTCTTCGTTTATTCATCTCTCGATTCTGCTTTACAGAATATTACTCCATGTCGAACGAGAGAGAGAAGAAGGGGAGAAGAGAGAAAGAGGAAGGGAGAAGAGAGAGAGGAATGGGAGGATAGAGAGAGGAAGGGGAGGAGAGAGAGAGGAAGGGGAGGAGAGAGAGGAAGGGGAGGATGGAGAGAGGAAGGGGTGGATAGAGAGGGGAAGGCGAGGATAGACAGGGGAAGGCGAGGATAGAGAGGGGAAGGCGAGGATAGAGAGGGGAAGGCGAGGATAGAGAGAGGAAGGGGAGGATAGAGAGAGGAAGGGAGAAGAGAGAAAGAGGAGAAGAGAGAAAGAGAAAGGGGAGAAGAGAGAAAGAGAAAGGGGAGAAAGAGAAAGGGGAGGAGAGTGAGGAAGGGGAGGATAGAGAGAGGAAGGGGAGGAGAGTGATGAAGGATAGGAGGAGAGTGAGGAGGGGGAATCGGCGGAGAGAGAAAAAGAGATGCAAAAAAGCAAAAATATACATACATTTTTCTCAATATTACTCCATGCCGAAGGAGGGAAGATGGGGAGGGGGGGGGGGGCGAGGAGGAGGTGTACGAGGATGAGGTGTATGAGGAGTAGGATGAGGTGTATGAGGAGTAGGATGGGAATAAGGAGTAGGAGGGGGATGAGGAGTCGGAGGTGAGTGAGAAGAGTGAGAAGAGAAGAGTGAGAAGAGAAGAAAAAAGAAACAAAAATATACATATATTTTTCTCCATATTACGCCATGCCGAAAGAGGGGACGACGGGTACGATGAGGGTGAGGAGGAGAAGATAGAGAAGAGATGACAAGAAAAAAGAAAAAAATATACATTTTTCTCAATATTACAACAGCAACAACAAAATAAATAGCGGAAGCAAAACAAAACAACAAAACAATAGCAATAAACACAACAGTAACAATAACAAAAACAATAACAGTCATAAAAAAATAGAATCTAATGTATGTCAGGGCTTTATAGATATTAAAAAGTAAAAACATCTATAAATAGTTTTCTATAAGCTGTCTTTAAGCTTCATTTTTTATCAAATAAATGCCTCGGTTAGTTGCCGTAAGAATACGAAATTTATTCACATAAAATAGACAATAGACGGTGACTCAAGAATAAAATGATATAAATACGAGTATAAAAAGGATATAAATATATATATAAATGTAAAATATAATTCAAATATTGAATATGAATAATAAATACATAGAAAAAATAGAATGGCTGGAAAGAATAGAAAAAAATATAACATATTTCGGCTAAAAAATTATGTAAATATTGTATGTGGAAAAGAGAAATTAGTTTTTGGTTTTTGTTATATATCAGTCTGTTTATTTATGTTGTTGTTGTGTGTGTGTATATATATATATATATAGACACAGACATATACATAGATATACAGTATATACATACATACATACATACATACATACATCCATACACACATATATATAGATATATACACATACATACATACATACAAATATAAATAGGCATATGTAAGTGTATATGCATTTATAGAAGCATAAGATCTTTCAAATATATAAGCGCATAAATGCGTACATAAATATATATATATATGAATGCATGTATGTAGTTATATATATATATATACAGAGAGATATAAATAATATATATATATATATATGTTTGTGTGTCTACCTGAGTATATATATATATATATATGTGTGTGTGTATTTTCTTTTAATATACTTAATAAAAAAAAAACTATGTTTACTTTACACAGGTATGGCCGTCTGCTAATCAATTGCCACTGACAGTAGCAGGAGCTGTTTAAACACACCTTCGAGAAATGTTCCATTAATTTAAAACCCAGCGGCATATTTCAACATCAACAGTTACATATTGTCATACAGAACTAATAAATCCTACACGGTATTTCATTGTCATATCTGCTTGTTCTTTGTCCAAAAGAACGACGCTAAAATATTTCTGCAAATATCTTTACATATATACGTCTATTAAATGTATTTCACATGTACGTTAATATTTAATTAGGCGGGTATGTGTGTATGTGTGTATGTTTGTTTGAATGAATGAGTGTGTATGCCTCTATTATATATGTATGTATATATATATGCACACACACATGTAGATAAATAGATATACTTCTATTTCTATGTATGTGTGTATGTTTGTTTGAATGAATGAGTGTGTATGCCTCTATTATGTATGTATGAATGTATATATATATGCACACACATATGTAGATAAATAGATATACTTCTATTTCTATGTATGTGTCTATGTTTGTTTGAATGAATGAGTGTGTATGCCTCTATTATGTATGTATATATGTATATATATATATGCACACACATATGTAGATAAATAGATATACTTCTATTTCTATCTCTCTCACTAAATATATATATATATATATATATATATATATATATATATATATATGCACACACATATGTAGATAAATAGATATACTTCTATTTCTATGTATATGTGTATGTTTGTTTGAATGAATGAGTGTGTATGCCTCAATTATGTATGTATGAATGTATATATATATGCACACACATATGTAGATAAATAGATATACTTCAATTTCTATCTCTCTCACTAAATATATATATATATATATACGATATTAAATAAATGGAAACTATATTTATAAAACCATATTTATTTCATTATATATATTTCAGGGATATCATATTAACAATATGCTATGCCTTCCTCAGACAAAATACAATATAAACAGTTTTGACATACCGTACAACATCGACTTGTATTTGAAAAGTTGAATTGGCAGTGAAAAAATTGTACACAGAGAGAAAGAAAGAGAGAAAAAAAGAGAGAAAAAAAGGAAAGAAAGACAGAAAACGAAGAAAAAGAAGAAAAAGAAGAAATGCATGGAACAAAATAGAGAGATGGAAAGATAGATAAAGAGAAGAACTTCATGTAAAGAAACAGAGATATATATATATAGAGAGAGAGAGGAAATAGAGATGATATATATATAGAAAACTAGGTAGTGGGACATCCGTTGAGTAAACGTGTCAATGATACATTTATTTATTTATTTATTTATTTATTTATTTAGCTCTAGTATTAATGTAAGGGAGATATATGTGGTTAGGAGAGAAACCAGCTGTTATATAGAGAGAAAAATTAAAAGTAACCAGACATAGGCGAGGCATAAAAACCCTATGTTTTAATGTAGAGGTATTAGTATGTATAAAAACCAGCCACTATATTGTAAATATCAGTATTCCTGAATGAGACATGTATCCATAATGTGTGAAAAGTAATGATTGTATGTTTAGTTTTTTAAAAAATTCATATGTTTATGTGATAACTACAAGCATCTATGTGAATTTACATGATCAACTCTGCAAACCCTAAGTTCACGGAAAACATTCTCATTGTGCTATAAAAATTTAAGTATACATATATGTGTATATATATACACACTGTTTCGAATAAACGTTACACTAGATAAACTTCTATATTAAATGTGTGAACACATGTAGACCAAATGGGCATCCTAAACTTTTTGAAATGATTTTTGCTAGATGCGATTTGATAAATAATTTTTAGCTTTATCTGTTTTTCGACTCTGATGCTTATAATGAACTTGGCAATATATTGTCAATTGATTTTGAAGGGTTGATCTTTGTGGTTTATTTTTATTATTGTAGTATTTTCTAATATTTTTAATATGTAATATTTTTAATATGTAATATTCTTTCGTAATATTTTTTAGCTTTCTATTTTATTATTATTTATTATTATTATTATTATTGTTATTTTTTGGTTTTTGTTTCTGATATATATTTTTTTTATTAATATATTGAAATCTGCTCTCTATTTCTGCTTGATAGATAATCTTGTAGAATAAAGACAAGAATAGTAGTAATATAGACTCTCTATATATATGTGTGTATATATATACACATATATGTATACTTAAATTTTTATAGCACAATGAGAATGTTTTCCGTGAACTTAGGGTTTGCAGAGTTGATCATGTAAATTCACATAGATGTTTGTAGTTATCACATAAACATATGAATTTTTTAAAAAACTAAACATACAATCATTACTTTTCACACATTATGGATACATGTCTCATTCAGGAATACTGATATTTACAATATAGTGGCTGGTTTTTATACATACTAATACCTCTACATTAAAACATAGGGTTTTTATGCCTCGCCTATGTCTGGTTACTTTTAATTGTTCTCTCTATATAACAGCTGGTTTCTCTCCTAACCACATATATCTCCCTTACATTAATACTAGAGCTAAATAAATAAATAAATAAATAAATTTATCATTGATACGTTTACTCAACGGATGTCCCACTACCTAGTTTTCTATATATATATATCTATCTCTATTTCCTCTCTCTATATATATATATCTCTCTCTGTTTCTTTACATGAAGTTCTTCTCTTTATCTATCTTTCCATCTCTCTATTTTGTTCCATGCATTTCTTCTTTTTCTTCTTTTTCTTCGTTTTCTGTCTTTCTTCCTTTTTTTCTCTCTCTTTTTTTTCTCTCTTTCTTTCTCTCTGTGTACAATTTTTTAACTGCCAATTCAACTTTTAAAATACAAGTCGATGTTGTACGGTATGTCAAATCTATTTATGTATAA
The DNA here is from genome assembly GCA_964016885.1 of Eledone cirrhosa. NCBI lineage: Eukaryota > Metazoa > Mollusca > Cephalopoda > Octopoda > Eledonidae > Eledone > Eledone cirrhosa. The sequence continues at coordinate 22,798,907 of OZ024762.1, forward strand.
AACTGTTTATATTGTATTTTGTCTGAGGAAGGCATAGCATATTGTTAATATGATATCCCTGAAATATATATAATGAAATAAATATGGTTTTATAAATATAGTTTCCATTTATTTAATATCGTAAATATACTCCAAATACTTGTCGAGTGCTTTTATATCAGTTATAAATATTTACTAGTTGTAACCCAACAATTTAAATATAACTTTCCATATATATATATATATATATATATATGCACACACATATGTAGATAAATAGATATACTTCTATTTCTATCTCTCACTAAATATATTACTATATATATATATATATGCACACACATATGTAGATAAATAGATATACTTCTATTTCTATCTCTCTCACTAAATATATATATATACATATATATATATATATATATATATATTTGTATATATATCACCTGAGAGCATAGACCCGGTGTTTTGCATAGCTCCGCCTTTCTAAATGTTTACCTGTAAACATACCGTATTTCTTTAGAAATACGAAATTCTAATACATATCTGTATACAGCTATGCATGAAGCTAAATTCTAATTATCTGTCATATATATATATATATATATATATATATTGAAATTTCCGTTGGTAACAGAAAAGGTCATAGAAGTGAAGAGTGCTCTATGTAAGTATCAGAGCAAAATTTAATGTATAAAAATCAATACAATATAATTACCTCATTACCAGAGGTTTCCCGAATGAAGCGAATACGAAATAAACGTCTTCATTCGTTCGTCAGACGAGGCAATATACTGTTCGTCAGACGAGGCAATATATTCGTTCGTCAGACGAGGCAGATATTGCCTCGTCTAACGAACGAATGAAGACGTTTATTTCGTATTCGCCTCATTCGGGAAACCTCTGGTAATAAGGTAATTATATTGTATTGATTTTTATACATTATATATATATATATATATATATATATATATATATATATATATATATATATATATTTATATTACTCACATTAACAGGCTCAAGTACAAGCATACATAGATCGATAGATGGATACATAGTCAAGTATATATAAATATATATATATACAAGTGGAAGAAAAGTACAATCGAAGCTTTGACTGCGGCCAAGCAAAAGCAACCTACAATTAGGAATGAGTAGTAGGATTCAATCAGGTAGGGCCTTAGAGTAATAACATAGGTCTAGATAGGTTGAGAAATTGAAAATTGCGGCAGGCAAATCCCAGCCATACAATACCAAAACAACGAAAAAACTAATCAGGTTAGACAACAGACCCGGACAAATCGAACAATAATCTGCAATACGTCCGATATGTTTCTATGAATCCGGAATCATCAATCCAACTTACGTAATACGTAAGCTTGTGGTATTCTATGATCGAACAGGGGATTCACGTCATCGACAGGTATTTCGTTCTATGCCTAAGATGGTGTGAACTGCCACTCAGAACGACTGCTACAAAAGACAGCATTCAGTTTTTCGTTGTCACATGTTATTTCCAACAAGGGAAGTAACCCCCAGTTTTTGGCGGGCAAATTCAAGGTGTGAACAAAGGAAAATAATTCCGTTCAACATTCCGAAAAAAAAGCTCTCGACTAGACGTTTTTAAACAAACATCAATAATTAACCAATCAACAGAATTAATATATATATATATATACGTATATACAAATATAAATTAGCGAGAATCGTATTTCGGCTATTGGAAATTAGCGAAAAACAACTTCCGAGATGTGTTGCAAGCGCTCAATGAATTCTAACGAACCAGAGCTACAACATACGTCAAAAG
>OZ024762.1:22805692-22813192 GCA_964016885.1 Eledone cirrhosa
ATTGTTTCTATTTTAGGCACAAGGCCAGCAATTAACCAGTACATTACTGGTACTTTATTTTATCGAACCCGTAAGGATGAGAGGCAAAGTTAATCTCGGCGGGATTTGAACTCAGATCATAAAGGGACGTAACTCTTTGCTTCAAAGCATGGTGTCTGACTCTCTACCGATACTGCCAAAGACAGCATATATATGTGTAGGTATGTATATTCCCTCTGATAGTTTGTAAAAATTTTACATAGATCTATATGATATACATACCAACACACACATATATATCCTAGAAACGATCGTAAAATGATGAATTTTTTAATATAAGGAACTGTTTCTTTGTTTTTATTCATTATTTTTATTAATTTATATATATATTTTTTAAATGGTCGCATTGTTTAAGGGCATGTCAATATTTATTTATAAAACCAATCTATATTATATTTTATCTGATGAAAGCACACCATAATTTAACTTGGTGTCCTTGAAATATGTTTAATGAAATAAATATGGTTTTATAAATATAGTTTCCATTTGTTAATATATCGTATTATATATATTTTAAAGACATATATATATATATATATAAGTTGAAATAAAATGAAAACGAAATTTCATTTCTCACTCTTAGTACGGCACTTACTTAAATGTAAGTATGTGTGTATACGTACATACATATATGTATACAGACGTACAGTAGCATGCATATATATATATATATATATATATATATAAGTCTTTACAATATATATATATATATATATATATATATATGTCTCTACAATATATATATATATGTCTTTATAATATATATATATGTCTTTACAATATATATATATATAAGCCTTTACAATATATATATATATAAGCCTTTACAAATATATATATATATACGATATTAATAAATGGAAACTATATTTATAAAACCATATTTATTTCATTATACATATTTCAGGGATACCAAATTAAATTATGGTATGCCTTCATCAGACAAAATACAATATATAACAGTTTTACAAATAAGCTTTGGCGTACCCTATTAAAATGCAACCATTGTTTTTGGAAGTCATCCATTTACACCAACACATTACCCGTTTTGGGTGATGTGTTGGTGTAAATGGTAGCACAGTGGTCTGGATAACCAAAGATGTTGGTTCGACTCCCATGTACGTCAATACCCATCTTTTTCCATTTATCCGAGGGTTCTTAACCCCACTATCAGGCTAAATAATTTTCTTTAATTTCTTTAGTCAAAATACGGCGATAACTTATATATATATACGTCTGTGTGTGTATATATATATATAGGTCTGTGTGTGTTTGTGAAAGTGATTAGTCATTAGGTAATTCTGTGTGTCATGTGCAAAGGAGATGTACACTAAATTTTCATTCAAAGTATTTCACACACATACAGACCTAAATATGTATACTTACATACGTACACACACACGTACATACCGACCTAAACATGTATACTTATATACGTACACACACAAGTACATACATACCTAAACATGTATACTTACATACGTACACACATAAGCACATACAGACCTAAACATGTATACTTACATACGTACACACATAAGCACATACAGACCTAAACATGTATACTTACATACGTACACACACAAGTACATACATACCAAACATGTATACTTACATACGTACACACACAAGTGCATACAGACCTAAACATGTATACTTACATACGTACACACACAAATACATACATACCAAACATGTATACTTACATACGTACACACAACACATACAGACCTAAACATGTATACTTACATACGTACACACACAAGTACATACAGACCTAAACATGTATACTTACATACGTACACACACAAGTACATACAGACCTAAACATGTATACTTACATACGTACACACACAAGTACATACATACCAAACATGTATACTTACATACGTACACACACAAGTACATACATACCAAACATGTATACTCACATACGTACACACACAAGTACATACAGACCTAAACATGTATACTTACATACGTACACACATAAGCACATACAGACCTAAACATGTATACTTACTTACGTACACACACAAGTACATACATACCTAAACATGTATACTTACATACGTACACACACAAGTACATACAGACCTAAACATGTATACTCACATACGTACACACATAAGCACATACACATACAGACCAAACATACATACATAAGTACTTATGTATATGTACATGTAAACATTTGTATGTACATAATACGTACACACACACACACACATTTACAGGTTCATATACATATGGACATACATACGTGAGAGAGAGAGTATGCATACATACAATGATACAGAAACGAAGATTCTATGTATGTAGAATGAACGTACGTACTTATGTATGTATGTATGTATATACGTATGTATGTAGTTCTGTACGTATATGTGTATGTATGTACGTATATAAGTAAGTATGTATGTATGTATGTATGTACGTACGTCTATAGTTACGCATATATGTACATATGTATGTATGTATGTACGTGTGTATATGTATGTATGTATGTACGTATATAAGTACGTATGCATGTATGTATGTACGTACGCTTTTATTTATGTACGTACGTCTATAGTTACGCATATATGTACATATGTATGTATGTATGTACGTGTATGTATATATGTATGTATGTAGGTATGTATGTACGTATGTGTGTATGTACGTATGTGTGTATGTATGTATGTATATATGTATGTATGTATGTATGTGTGTATATAGATCTTCATCTATAGATGCATGTGTATTTTGCTGATGTCATTTCGGAATATATCAGTTGAATTCCTTAATTGAGATAAATCTACCATATTGTATATATATTACATATATTCTATATATATATATATATATATATATATATATATTACATATATTCTATATATATATATATATATATATATATATATATTACATATATTCTATATATATATATATATATATATATATATATATATATATATATATATATATTTGTATGTGTGTGTTTGTGTTTATATGCATAGGTATATGTACATGTGGATTATTTCATCTATATCTGAATGTAGTCTTATATATAAAAATAAATATATACACCCTAGTTCAGAGTGTATATGGGTGTTTGCATATATATGTTTACATATATAACATTTATAAATACCCGGAATTGTCCTACCTCAGTCTAAACCAAGTTAAGACCGAAATAATTGTGATAAATTTCTTTAGCATTTTAAATCTCCAAGATCGTATAATTGTTTCTACTTTTGGCACAAGGCCAGCAATTAACCCAGTGTATTACTGGTACTTTATTTTATCGTAAGAATGAAAGGCAAAGCTGACCTTGGCGGGATTTGAACTCAGACCTTAAAGGGCCGCAACTTTTACGTTCCTTGTTCAAATTCCGCCGAAGTTTGCTTTCTCATTCTTCGTTGAAAGACCTTCACCATTCTCTTAGCGAGATACGGTCGAATCATCGCTCAGACTGGGGTGTACATTGTGTTGCTCCCTCTCCCTGGCGGGATTTGAACTCAGATCGTAAAGAGCCGTAACTATATGCCGCAAAGCATGATGTCAGACGCTCTACCGATTACTGCCAATCCACCACCCTCAATAATTGTTTCTACTTTTGGCACAAGGCCAGCAATTACCCCAGTGTATTACTGGTACTTTATTGTATCGACCCCGTAAGTATGAACGGCAAAGTTAACGCCAGATTCATTTGAACACAATAATAATTGTTTCTATTTTTGGCACAAGGCCAGCAATTACCCCAGTGTATTACTGGTACTTTATTTTATCGACCCCGTAAGTATGAACGACAAAGTTAACGTCAGAGTCATTTGAACACAATAATAATTGTTTCTATTTTTGGCACAAGGCCAGCAATTAATCCAGTGTATCACTGGTACTTTATTTTATCGACCCCGTAAGTATGAACGGCAAAGTTAACGTCAGAGTCATTTGAACACAATAATAATTGTTTCTATTTTTGGCACAAGGCCAGCAATTAACCAGTGTATCACTGGTACTTTATTTTATCGACCCCGTAAGTATGAACGGCAAAGTTAACGTCAGAGTCATTTGAACACAATAATACTTGTTTCTATTTTTGGCACAAGGCCAGCAATTAATTCAGTGTATCACTGGTACTTTATTTTATCGACCCCGTAAGTATGAACGGCAAAGTTAACGTCAGAGTCATTTGAACACAATAATAATTGTTTCTATTTTTGGCACAATGCAAACAACTGCCCCAGTGTATTGCTGGTACTTTATTTTATCGACCCCGTAAGGATGAAAGGCAAAGTTAACCTCGGCGGGATTTGAACTCAGACCATAAAGGGCCGTAATTATGCTGCAAAGCATAGCGTCCGACCCTCTACCGATACTGCCAATTCACCTCCAAGTTCATAATAATTGTTTCTACTTTTGGCACAAGGCCAGCAAATTTCCCAGTGCATTACTGGTACTTTATTTTATCGACCCTATAAGGATGAAAGGCAAAGTTAACCTCGGCGGGATTTGAACTCAGCATGGCAAGGGCCGTACTGAGTTCAAATCCCGCTGTATGTATGTCTGCATGCATGTGTAGATATGATGTTATTGTATGTGTGTATGTGGATGTTTTGAATTGTATGTGTGCATGTGTATATGCTTTGTATCTGTACATGTGTATATGCAATTATTAGATGCAACATTTTTGGAATGTTTTACATATTTTTACTGTTCCATTAATGGATTGTACTTGTAATTTCCTAACTAGTTGTGTTCTTTCTGTTCCTGTGAAGCCTAGCTTCTCAAGATTTGTATTGAGGCAGTTACTAACATACCCCAGTGCCCCAATAATCACAGGCATAAATCTGAAGGTGTAATCAGGGTAGAGTATCTGCAGATTTCTCATCAGTTCTGCATAAATATTCTCCTTTTCACTAATCTTTGATATTATATTGGCATCTGCTGGGCAGCTAACTTCCACTACTGTGCATGCCTTCTTTTCCCTGTCCCATATCATAATATCTGGTCTGTTATGCCTGCATTTTATTGGGGTTTTTACTGGAACATTCCACCAGTACTCTTTCATATTATGTACATGGATGTCTTCCACATTGTTGTAACTTATGTATGTATGTATGTATGTATGTATGTATGTATGTATGTATGTATGTATGTATGTATGTATTTATGTATGTATCCTTTCTCAGGGCATTCTTCTAGGAGAAGGCAACTCAGGAAACTAAGATAACTCCGATATAAAACCTGCGGCTCAGTAGTTACCGATGATGTTGATCTTTTCTTCTTTTCGGGTTATGGCTACTGTCGAGTGGGATTGGCTCAGTGCACAGTCTTTCCTCACTTTAAAAAATATCTTCACGCACAGGCATTGCACGATAGAATTACTTAATAGTTATTAATAATGGTATATCGTGCAATGGCCATACTCGATAACGAGGGGGCAGCCATCATCATGTATGTATGTGCGTGTGTAGATAGGTCCAGAAGAGAAAAATATGAAAAGAATTGTAACAGATTCACAAGACACGTAAACAAATAACTATATATATATATATATATATATTAGAAAGTGAGGTTTTTTTTACAAAATGAAAAATAACCGAGGTGTCCTACACGAGTGAAAGTATAAAGAAAAAGAGATGAAATCGAAAATGCAACTGGAGTCTTATTTTTTTAAAAAATATATATATTTATTTGGTTCCTTTACCGGTTTCGCAATTCTTCTGCTTTTCAAAAGGTGAGTTGAGATGGAGGGTCTGTGGTTTATATACATATATACTTGTTTCTACTTTTGGCACAAGGCCAGAAATTACCCAGTAGATTACTGGTACTTTATTTTATCGACCCCGTAAGGATGAAAGGCAAAGTTAACCTCAAATATGTTTAGAATTTTGTGTCTCTCAAGAAGCAAGCTCAATAGACTGTCTAGAGCTATAATAACCAAATGAAAACGATATATATATATATATATATATAGAGAGAGAGAGAGAGAGATTTTGAGTATATGTTGGTTGTATACCAACACCTCAGTAATCAGGCTGCAGCACTCGACGAGTGTGCGCAGGTTGGTTTGGTTACTCCGGAGTAATGTAAAATAAAGTTATATAAAAATTTAAATGTTTAAAATTTAAAATTTTTAAAATAAACGAAGCTAAATTTTAAACATTTGACTTTTTATTTAACTTTATTTTATATATATATATATATATATAAAGAAAAAGAGATGAAATCGAAAATGCAACTGGAGTCTTATTTAAAAAAATATATATATATATTTATTTGGTTCCTTTACCGGTTTCGCAGTTCTTCTGCTTTTCAAATGTGAGAAAAACCACAGACCCTCCATCTCAACTCACCTTTTGAAAAGCAGAAGAATTGCGAAACCGGTAAAGGAACCAAATAAATATATATATTTTTAAAAGAAATAAGACTCCAGTTGCATTTTCGATTTCATCTCTTTTTCTTTATACTTTCACTCGTGTAGGACACCTCGGTTATTTTTCATTTTGTAAAAAAACCCTCACTTTCTAATATATATATATATATATATATATATATATATATATACAGAGAGAGAGAGAACCATATATCATATTAGAAATAAACAATGCAATATCTATCTCTTTCTATATATACATATATCGATCATTTGGATATATATATATTATACAGACTTTCTAATATATAAGTATATATATTAATACTCACACACACATATATATATATGTATTATAAAGTGTCTCTCTCTCTAATATATATATATATATACATATTTATACATATTTAATATATTATGAAGTGTTTCTGTGTGCGTGTATATATATATATATATATATATATATATATATATATATATATGTTTATGTCTACATATATGCATACATATGTATTATAAAGATTCTCCCTGTATATATATATATATAAACATATATATATAAACATATATATATAAACATATATATATATATATATATGTATATATATTCACACATTGATACCAATATAAATATTTAATATAGTCGGTGAAGCACGGAAGTAGCAACGGATTGGCTGGTTGTCAAGGCAAGTGACAGAGAGGTTTTCACCAAATCTAGCGAAATTTGCATTTCAGGATATGAGAAGTGCTGGAACAGTGTTATATAAGACGGTAGGCTGAAAAGCCCATAGTCTGACTATAAGGATTAATGGTAGGGCTGTGAAATCTTGCGTGCATTAATTTCAAATTTTCTTATTAATAACTGCATAGTTTCTTTCCAGTGAATATGTTGAAAAACAAACCCCCATTTGGTCATTCCACAAGTGTATCTTGGTCATATGCTGACTATGAAGGAGTGATGCTAGAGGTGTGAAATCTTGCCTGCATTAATTTCAATTTTGCTTAATAACTGCATTGTTACTTTCCAGGGACTATGTTGAAAAACAAACCCCATTTAGTCATTCCTTGGGAGTATCTTGATCAGAAATATATATATA
>OZ024762.1:22820692-22823192 GCA_964016885.1 Eledone cirrhosa
GAAAATGACTTGCTTAAAGTTGGGATGTAGAACCATTAAATTAAGATATAAAACCATTAAATTATGATATAGAACCATTAAATTATGATATAGAACCATTAAATTATGATATAGAACCATTAAATTATGATTTAGAACCATTAAATTAAGATTTAGAACCATGAAATTAAGACTAAGAACCATTAAATTAAGACAAAGAACGACTAAATTAAGATATAGAACCATTAAATTAAGATATAGAACCATTAAATTAAGATATATAACAATTAAATTATAATTTAAAACAATTAAATTAAGATTTAGAACCATTAAATTAAGATATAGAACCATTAAATTAAGATATAGAACCATTAAAATATAATTTAGAACCATTAAATTAAGATTTAGAACCATTAAATTAAAACACAGAACCATTAAATTAAAACATAGAACCATTAAATTAAGACATAGAACCATTAAATTAAGACACAGAACCATTAAATTAAGACAGAACCATTAAATTAAGACATATGACCATTAAATTAAGACATAGAACCATTAGATTAAGACATCGAACCATTAAATTAAGACAAAGAACCATTAAATTAAGACAAAGAACCATTAAATTAAGACAAAGAACCATTAAATTAAGACACACATTAAATTAAGACAGAACCATTAAATTAAGACAGAACCATTAAATTAAGACAAAGAAACATTAAATTAAAACAAAGAAACATTAAATTAAGATTTAGAACCATTAAATTAACTAGCAGAAAAACCACCGTTCGGGTAGTTTTCTGCTAGCATTCTAGTTTTCTGTAGTGTGTATATTGATATTATACACAAATATATATGCATGTAAATAAAATCGTAATTGACAATATACACAGAAATTAAACGAAGACTGTGTTACACTGTCTTCTGTAATCTTTAACGTAATCTATGATACATTAAAAAAAAAAAAAACGATATTATATATAAACTCATTAGGAGAAAATTAGTGACGGAAATATATGCGATTATAAGTGTTATAATATAACGGCCGCTAACCGGAAGTGTTGACATTTGACAATTTTAAAGAAGGGAATCTTTAAATACGCTATAAAATATATTTAATAAACAGCCACGAAATTTAGTAGATAAATTATGTAATATTCATTCATTATTGATTCAAAGTAATTTACTGGGTAATTGCTGGCCTTGTGCCAAAAGTAGAAACAATTATTTATTCAAAGTAATCCAACTTATTTTACAAACGGGGTAAAAATATATATTCTGGATGCAGTCCCGCACTCCTTTCTTTATTATAGTTAAGATAGTGAATTTATAGTGAAGGGGTGTGACTGATTGGTTAGAGAACTGGATTCGGAATCATGGGGTTATCAGTTCGATTCCTGGATGGGCGATGCGTTATGTCCTTGAGCAAGACACTTTATTTCACATTACTCCTTCTACCTGGAGTTGCGACCGATAGATAGTATTAGCAATTGGAAAGACCAACAGAAACATTGTTTCCTCGGTCCGATTTGACGAAAGTCGATCGACAATTTTCGTTTTTTTTTAAGTAAGATATAGAAGCTTTAAATTAATATATTTACAGGATTCCCTAGGATTAGAAGTATTATTACTCTGGTTTACGAGTACCGGCCTGAACGTGAATTATAGAACCTTTAAATTGAAATATAGAACCAATAAATCCCTATATATTTGCCGGATTTACTAGAATGAAAAGTATTAATTCTGTGAATGACAAGTATCGGCTTAAAATCCAGAGATAGAATTGAGATATGGAACCTTTAAATCCCTATATATTTGCACAATTCACTGGAATTAGCAGTATATATTCTTGAAAGTAGGATACAGATGAGAAGCATTAACATTTCCAAATATTTACAGGGATTTATGAGAAACCCTCCTCATTTTTTTCCTTAAAGAAACAATTGACAACTCCTGGTAGAGAGAAAAACGTGAAATAAAGTGTTTTGTTCAATGATATAGCCCATTGCCTCAGTACGAGAATCTAACTAGTGGCAGTATCGGTAGAGGGTCGGATGCCATGCTTTCCAACATAGTTACGTCCCTTTATGTTCTGAGTTCAACTCCCGCCAAGGTTAACTTTGCCTTTCATCCTTACGGAGTCGATGAAATAAAGGACCAGTAATGCATTGGGTAATTGCTGGCCTTGTACCAAAAGTAGAAACAATTATGTTTTCCTTAAAGGAAGGATTGACAAGATCCTGAAACTCATTTGTTTACTGAGTATGGTGGAACTCCTCAGAAAGGACCAGGGAAACAATGTTTCCATTGCAACTCCTGGTAGAGAGAGAAACGTGTTTCAAGTGTTTTTCTCAAGGAGATTTCCTCAGTACGGGAATCGAACTCACTACCTCATACTTACGAATCCAACTTCTTAACCACTAAACCGCGCACGTTCATTGGACAACTTGAAGCAAATTAGAGATGACGTCGAATAAAACTTAATGATAATAATTGTTTCTACGTTAGGCACAAGGCCAGC
>OZ024762.1:22828192-22855692 GCA_964016885.1 Eledone cirrhosa
CGGTGGATTGGCAGTATTGGTAGAGGGTCGGACGCCATGCTTTGCAGCATAGAGTTACGGCTCTTTATGGTCTGAGCTCAAATCCCGCCGAGGTTAACTTTGCCTTTCATCCTTATGGGGGTCGATAAAATAAAGTACCAGTCACGCACTGGGGTCGATTTAATCGACTTTCCCCTCCCCCCAAATCACTGGCCTTGTGCCTATATAAGAAACCATTATATTCTTGGCGGTGAATTGGCAGTATCGGTAGAGGGTTGGACGCCATGCTTTCTAGTATAGTTACGTCCCTTTACGGTCTGAGTTCAAATCTCGTCGCGGTTAACTTTGCCTTTCATCCTTAAGGGGTCGATAAAATAAAGTTCCAGTAATGTACTGAGGAAGTTGCTGGCCTAATGGCAAAAGTAGAAACAATTATATTTTTGCCATTACTTTATCGATAGTGCCATCATCATCCGGCAGCCTCAGCCGAAATTGACTCAACAATTGATCCCCACGTGGGTCTGTCGTTCATTGCCGCTGCCAAGTCCTGGATCAATACCAGAAGCTCTGGAGATGACATCGGGATAGGAGAGCTTGCGCCCACTATTATTAGTGACTGCTTGTGGTTTCCAAAGTACTAATGGCGACGACACAGCCTCATAGGTGGCACGATGGTAGTGGCCAGCAAATCTTACTCTCCTTTTACGTACAACGACAGATATGCGTGGGAGGCCGGCCTATATCTCTCTCAAAGTCAGATGTCTCCAGCTTATGTTCTGAATGTGTTGAAGCAGGCGAGTGTAAGTGCCATCAATGTGTATTTGTTGTTTGGATGAACGCATCCATGTTTTACTCCAATATAGCAAGATAGGTTGAATTATTACTTGGAAGAATCTGATCTTGTTGTGGATGGAAAGATTTGAGCGCCAAACTCGATCCATCTTGTTGAAAGCTGACCATGCTTGGGCCTTTCTGGTGGTAATATCCTTGTCAGAGTCCATGATCCAGGACTCTAGATACTTGAAATCCTTGAATTGCTTGATATCACTGCCCGTGATTGCTTTGAGCCGTTTCCTGTACAGTTTGATATGTTCTCTGTTTTACTCATTATACTATAGATCCACAAACACAACGTGGAGTAAAAAAGGGTTGAGTCACCTGAAAGCTATCATAGTATATAACTGGTATCATTATTGGCCCAGGAAGATAAAATATTGAAACTATATTGTGTTTGAACTGGGACCCAAAGCACTGTAAATGAATATGATTTCATTGGATTAACGCCATAATTATAACCAGTACGATTTCTTACTGCACTACCATTGGTTTCGTACACACACACGTGTATATATATATTTATATATAACAAATAAAGTGTGGAACATAACGTACCAGAGTACTCGATACTTAATGTAGTAGAGTGGGTAATAGCTAGATCCGAACTAAATCAGTATACTACTGGTTTAGTCCGGATCTAGTAGACGAAACGGCCGGAGCTCAGCCGTCGGTGTCCTGACTCTTTTCCTATATATATATATATATATATATATATATATATATATATATATATATATATATATATATATATATATATATAAAACTGATGTTGTCTGTGTGTCCTCATTTTTGCAAAGTGTATACAAATCCACATTTCTATTCCGATTGACTTCAAACTTGCATTTATATATTCCTTGCGGTCTAAAGATATTAACTGCAGCTTTTATTTATCAATTTTCTGTTGTTAAAGGGGTGCTAGGCGCCGGTTATCCATCTCCGTCGCGCTCTTATAATATCTGTCTGCATAACAACATTATGACAAACATTGATGACGTATTATGTTCGCTATTTTCCGTTCAATGCCAGGGAACGTCTTCACGAACCAAAGTATCATATTTTCCTTCGGCTCCAACGTTTTTCGAACTATTTACTTCTGCGTTCACAGATTGATTTTTTTTAGTTTCAGAAGATCTTGTTAAGGGTGAAAGCTTTGCTTAAACTTTAATCTGTTATTTCAATATATAATATAAGTTAGGCAAGCCTTGCACTTTTTGCCAATAAACATTAACCCTTTGTGCGCCATTCATCTAACTGTAGACCAACAAATACCAACTAACCGGAGCGTTGACAAGAACGATGGCGAATGAATCTTAAAGGAAACTGCTTTCCTCCCGAGCTGTTAGTTCACGCGGGATTCTCTGCTACACCTTTTCGTAATAATACCGAACAACGTACTGCTGGTCACTCCTTCCTCCAAAATCCGGACAAAGCAGACATGCGCATCGGGCAGATGAATCGGGTGCAAATCTATACCAGGCCTACGCGAGAAATTCGCAAGGGACTGCACCGAGAGGGATAGAGAGAAAGAGTAACTTAGTGGAAAGAGTGGGAATGAACTTTTGAGGTAAGTAGCCTACGCCTTACTGCTATGACACTGGAATCTTCTGCCAACTTAACCTGTGACTTTCTCTTTCACATTTACTCCTATAGGCCAAAAGAGAGGAGTATGAAAAGAAGGGGCTCAACAATATTTCTATGAACAATGCACGTAGACAGCTAAACTGTACTTTCAACTTCTTATTTTTCTCCAAATAAAACAAGTTTCCTGAGTTTTTAACAAGCACTCAAAAATAAAAATTTCTCATTGGAGGTGCTATTACCAATGTACTTACCTGTGCAACGCCGGGATATACTGCTAGTATATACATATAACCTGTGCGATGAGCTGATTGTATATATAAAGGACAACGAAACCAAACGATAATTTATGAAAATAAACTGCTAATTCATATATTAAAGTGCCACATGTTCATTGCATATTACATTCGTCAGTATACACTACTATAGATATATATATATATATATATATATATATATATATAAAATACGTAGTTTAGAAAGCCACAACAATGCAGAGGGAAATCTCGAGGTAGGAAGTGAATGATATATAAGAGAAATAGGAGAAAGTGAAAATAGAGAGAGACAAACATTCCTGTTTTAACGACATCACAACTTTCTCCGCTTAGCCTGTTCCCCCCCTTTGGAACTTATCCCCCGTTGATGGGCGTGAGCCCGAAATATTGGGATTAAATCTCCACTACGGTAACCCTTCTACCTTTGTTTTGTTTTCATCTTTGTCTCTCTCTATTTTCACTTTCTCCTATTTCTCTTATATATCATTCACTTCCTACCTCGAGATTTCCCCTCTGCATTGTTGTGGCTTTCTAAACTATATATATATATATATAAAATATTAAACAAATAATGAATAAAACAATGAAACAGTTCCTTATATTAAACAAAAAAAGTTCATTATTTAACGATCGTTTCTAGGATATATATGTGTTAGAATTGGCATGCATATTCAACAGATCTATGTACAAAATTATACAAAATTATACAAACTATCAAGATTAAATATACATACCAACACATATATACGCCGTCTTCAGAAATAATATATATATATATATATATATATACATACATGAAAAATGGCGCGCTGTGTTGTTGCATTTATAAATGAATTAGAAATAGAAGTTCGGATATCCGTCATCGGTGGTCTACTAGCCATCATATGTATGTCTTCGCATTACAGACCATATGCCTCCGGCTAGGGCGATACAATAACTAAAATAAGTTATTGGGATAAAAATTATTGGGTGGAGAAAGAGAGACATATAAACAAACACGAATGGGGAGGCATATACATAATTGAAACAAGACAGCTCGCCCTTTTTCATTCATATATGCTTTCCCCTTCGCTGTGACCTGTCTTTTTCTCTTCCCTTACTGCTATCCTCTTTCTCTCACGGCTAGCCACTTCCTCACACTTTCACTCACTCTCTACTACTCACCCTCTCTCTCACTTCCTCCATTGTCCCACACCGTACGAGATTCTTTTCCTCGCTCACATCAGCACGGCCAAGATGTGTCTTTCGTCTTCTCGTCAATATTCGAACGTTCTTATGTTCGAACTGAATCATTGACTTGATTTTCTCATTTTTTTCCTCTCTTTACGTTGCCTCGCCATTCATGTTTGTTTACCTGTCTCTCTTTCTCAACCCAACTCTTTTTTATGTCAATAACTTATTTTAGTTATTGTATCGCCCTAGCCGGAGGCTATGGTCTGTAATGCGAAGTCATACCTATGATAGCTAGTAACTTCTATTTCTAATTCTTCATTTATTATATATATATATATATATATATATATATATATATATGATTACGGACGCATTGCTATCTAGTATGTGTATGTATATATGTATGTGTGTGTATGTATGTGTATTTGCGTCACTTTATCACTATGGATGCACAGGTGTATATATGTATATGTATATATATATATATATATATATATATATACATATATATATATTTGAACCTAATTTCAATATATCTGTTGTGTATACTTGCTTGAGTAAAGTCACAGTATGTGCTCGCCTGTCTGCTAACACACATGTATGTGTGTACATATTTGCATACACATACATAATATGCATGCATATATACATTTACACACACACATATATATACATACATACATTCACACACATATATACATACATACATTCACACACATATACATACACACACATATATATATACACACATATATATACATACATACATTCACACATATATACATACATACATTCACACACATATACATACACACATATGTATACATACATATATACACACACACACACACACACGTGTGCGCGTGAGTGTTCATATTCAGTCGACATTCGTCAGGAAATGCTGGCAACGGATATGAGATTTCCCAGCAATATATTCGTACTTCAGTACAATATGTTACTGTAGTAGAACATGGCTGTATAGAAGATGGCTGATAGGGTGGATTGATGGAGTGGTGGTGGATGGGGGGAGAGTGGTGTGTGGTGGAACGGAGGAAAGGGTGGTGTGATGGTGGAACGGGTGAGTTATGGTGGCAATGTGTGTGGTAACTATGGTGGTGAGATACTTTAATACCTTTGAAGAGGATGCGGTGTCGCTTTTGGCCGATCTATTACTGGTGGTACTTTATATATATATACTTTATATATATATATATATATATATGACTCCAGTTCCCCAGTGAATTAACAACCCAACAAGGAACTGGGCATATCAGAGTATTGACAATATCATACACCTCAACAACATATGTACTTGTCTATACCATACTAATTCAAACTGCCTGAAGAGGTCACAGCCAAAGATGGCTGTCACTGAAATATATATAGCAGTAATAAACGAAGCTAAATTTTAATCATTTGACTTTTATTTAACTTTATTTTATATATATATATGTATATATATATACATATCGTGCGCAACTCCCCCCCACCTTATCTGCTCCAGGCCTCGCTCCCACATCACCAACACCACAACCTTCCAGGGTCCCAACGGCCACTCTCTTTCTCTCCGCCATGCCTTCCGCTGCACCAAACTCCAGCCTCGTTTATGGACTTCGCTGCGCGGAATGCAGCGCAATCCACGTCGGACAGACTGGACGTCGCCTGGCGGATCGATTTACGGAGCACCTCCGAGATATTCGTTTCGGCGCGAGTTGCCCCATCGCCCGCCACTTTGGTTCTCCTGGACATTCTGCCCACCACCTCACCCTCTGTGGCCTGATCCAATACCATGGTAATCCCGCCAGCCGCCTCACGTCGAGCAACACATCATCTTCACCTTACAGACCCACATTTCTATATTAAATATTTATACTCTGCTATGTACCACAGTACCTTATTGTGGTTACCTCCGATTGAGCCCGGGATAAACATATACACACACACATATATATGTATGTGCGTGTGTGCGTGTGTGCATGTATGCGTGCGTGCGGGTGCGTGTGTGGCGAGCAAAGGAGTACCTCTGCTTCGAAAAATCGGACGTATCTCTGGATCTTGCGATTTCAGTCAGGTTCGGTCATTGCATCGTTTGTGCCTGGAGCTGGTCGCCAGAGAAACGATTGTAATATGTCTAATAAATTTTAATTCGTCGCGCCACTGATTCTCCGTTTCTTATGTGATATATATATATATATATATATATATATATATATATATATATATATATATCGCCCAGAAATAGCCGTCGAAACGGTTTGAGCTCTTAAACATTTCCCTATGCACATACACCTAGTGTGTATATATATATATATATATATATATATATATAGATATATAATTCAAATATGTATATGCATAAAAGTATTTATATATAATGCCTGAATAAATACACGTGCTTTTTCTCAAAACAAATTGTTTGTTTCCTTTCTTTTCTCATTTCTTTTATTTCATTATTTCATCTTTTATCGCTCATTCTATCATTTGATGAAGCACAACTGCCCGAAACGTAAAACACTTTTTCTACTATATCAGGCGTTAAACTAAGATATCTCTTCTTTGTCCTGTGTTGTTTCCGTTTAAATTTCGCATACACTCACGCACATATATGTGCGCGGTGCGGTGGAGTGCGGTGCGGTGGAGTGCGGTGGAGTGCGGTGCGGTGCAGTGCAGTGCGGTACTGTGCGGTGCAGTGCGGTGCTGTGCGGTGCGGTGCAGTGCGGTGCGTGGCGTGGTTCCAGAGAGAGAGATAGAGGGGTGGGAAGGACGAGAGAAAAATATAGGAAAAGAACAAAGCGTGTGTATTCCTTTGTCTGTTGCCTGTGACACAAACCAGTTTGTATATATTTACACACACACATTTGCATACACCCACATAAACACACACACACACATATATATATATACCCACATATAAACACACACACACTCATCTATACTTATACACCCACAAATACACGCATATAAACACACACACATATATATATATATACATACACCCACATACAAACATATATACATACATATATACACATACACCCAGATATGAACACATACATATACCTACACATAAACACACCTATATATATATACATACATACACCCACATATATATATACATATGTATACCCACACATATATACATACACACACACACATATATACATACACACACACACACATATATACATATATATATACATACACACATATCTACATACACCGACACATATATATATATATATACATACACCCACACCTAAACACACACATATATATATACATATGTATACCCCCCCCCACACACACACACACTCCATATATATCTGTACGCATTTGTGTATCGATATACTTAGAATTCAAGAAGCAACCATTGCATCGTTTCCCTCACATCGATATATTTACCAAGAATATAATTGTATTCCTTATTCCTTTTTTTCTTCTTGGTTTAGCTCTGATTCTCCAGATCGAATTAAATGAGTTTAAGTGCGGGTTAATGAACCACTAACTAAGTGTAATTAACTTTCACAAACCGTACCAAACAAAATAGTGAATACTTCAAAATCGATAATCTGCATGTAGATATATGGAAAGCTAAGAAATCAAGAATATCTTGTCTTTTCTTCAACTGAATCTAATTGTTTTTCGGCTTTCCTGTTTCGTGTTTCGTTATTCTTGTATTTCAGTTATTTCTATTTCGTCTCTTTGTCTTTCTGCTACTTATCTCTCATCTTTCTTTTATTCCGTCTGTTTGTCTTTTAACCATTCCGTCTGTTTTTTTTTCTTTTAACCATTCCGTCTGTTTGTCTTTTAACCATTCCGTCTTTTCGTCTTCTACTTATCTCTCGTCTTTTTTGATTTCATCTGTTATCTTTTTACCGTTGCCTCTTTTGTCTTTTCACCATTCCGTCTGTTATCTTTTTAACCATACCGTCTGGTATCTTTTTAACCATTCCGTCTGGTTGTCTTTTTAACCATTCCGCCTGGTGTCTTTTTAACCATACCGTCTGGTTGTCTTTTTAACCATTCCGTCTGGTTGTCTTTTTAACCATTCCGTCTGGTGTCTTTTTAACTATTCCGCCTGTTGTTTTTCGTCTTTTTACCATTTCTTCTTTCGTTTTTCCTTTTAAGTCTTTACATTCTATTATATATATATATATATATATTTTTTTTTCTCATTTCGCAGTTTGTCTTTTCTGTATTTCATTCTTGTACCCTATCTCGTCCTTTATTGGCATTTCATCTTTCGACATTTTTAGCATTTTGTTTTTCATAATTTATTCTACCTTATTTTTATAGTTTTTTTATGTATCGTTTTTCTTTAGTTTTGTGTTTTTATGTGTGTGTTTCTTTTGTATTTGTCAGTTTCGTTTTTCGTCATTTTGTACTTAGACCTTTTCGGTGTTTTTTCGTATTTCGTTTTTTGTTGTTACTTTCCTGCTAAGTATTCTGTCTTACATTTGTTTGTGTTTTGCTCGGCTTGGATCAAAGAAACGGTATTTGAACTCAGTTCAAAGCCGGATCAAAGCATCCTTTCCGAATTTTTAACATTTATTTCAGATATCTTTTTGTCTGACAGCTAATGTTAGCAGATATAAAGAAAACACAGACCCACACGCAAACAGAAATAGCTGCAAATACCCCCACACACATACATACATAAATGGGACTGTAAAATATGTAAAACATTCCAAAAATCCTGCATCTGATAACTGTATGTACACATGTACACATCTACACATACAATAACATCCATACCTGCACACATATGCATGTATGCAGACATACATATCTACCTAGTTGATGTTGTGTAAATTCCAATGAGATTCTTGTTTATGTTAGAAACAGATTCTCTCTCTATTGGTAAACATTTATAAAACCAGAAGAACATATATCCATACATACACATCAAATTCCAATGAAAGACTCTTGCGTCTATGTTAGAAAACGACTATTGGTAAACATTTATACAATTATAAAACAAAAAGAACATACATACGCGCAGACAGAGATACATAGATATATTACTTATAGACGGCGAAAATTATAAAACCAAAAGAACATACATACATACGCGCAGACAGAGATACATACATATATTACTTATAGACGGCGAAAATTATAAAAACAGAAGAACATACATAGTGATTGCTTCATCTTTGCAGACGATTCCTATCTCCCTATGCACCCCCCCCCCCCATCAACCATCACGAAACGTCCATCCATAGCCTCTTAAGTGGCTTTTAAGTCCAGCATTAGATTAATACATTCATACAGACAGACAGACAAACAGCGCAGCTCTCTAGTTCGTTGGCTACAAATGGCTGCCATAGCTGACACCTTCAAAATTTGCAAAACATTCTTGCGATTCACCCCCATCAACCATCACGAAACGTCCGTCCATAGCCTCTTAGGTGGCTTTTAAGTCCCGCATTAGATTAATACATAGATACATACATACATACAGACAGACAAACAGCGCAGCTCTCTAGTTCATGGGCTACAAATGGCTGGCACTTTCAAAATTTGCAAAACATTCTTGCGATTCAAGGAATGACAATTTCTTTTCCTTTCTTTTACAACCTTGCCACCAGGAAGTTGGCCGATCAAAAGTGTACTCGAAATTAAGAGAATGCGAAACACACACGGAGACGCCGAAAAGATGGAAGCTAAAGTTGACGTCAGCGGGATTTGAACTCAGAACGCAGTGAGGCGGTAAAAAAGGTAACGAGGCAATTAATCTGACGCCTTAGTGACTCTGCCAATTTGCTGGTTGGAGCAAAAGAAAGGTTAAGAACGACTGGCGTAGTGTTTCCTTCATTGAGTCGTATTTATTTGACTAGAAGTAGACCGCGACATATTTAGGTCCGTTTGTTTTGATTATTGAATATTAAATGGTCTTGATAGAAGATTAAGAGAATGAAGGAAGGAGAGGTAACGTAGACAAGAAGAAGGCGAGCAGGGGGGAGATAGAGAGGCAGAGGGAGAGAGGGGGTGGATGGGAGAGAGAGAGAGGAAGAGGAGAAAGGAGAGAGAGAGGAGAGAGATATGAGAGAGAGGAGAGAGAAGGGGGATAGAGAGAGGAGAGAGAAAGGAGAGATGAGAGGAGAGAAAGGAGAGAGGAGAGGAGAGAGGAGAGGAGAGAGAGAGAGGGGAGAGAGAGAATAGAGAGAGAAGGGAGAGAGGAGAGAGAGAGAGGAGAGAGAGAGGGAGAGGGGAGAGAGGGAGAGGAGAGAGAGAGAGAGGAGAGAGAGAGAGAAGAGGAGAGAGGAGAGGAGAGGAGAGAGGGAGAGGGAGAGGAGAGAGGGAGAGGGGAGAGGAGAGAGAGAGGGAAAGGAGAGAGAGAGGGAGAGGAGAGAGAGAGGGAGAGGAGAGAGAGAGGACAGAGGGAGATGAGAGAGAGGAGAGGAAAAAGAGGAGAGAGAGAGAGAGGGTGAGAGGAGAGAATAGAGAGAAAGGAGAGAGGAGAGAGAGGAGAGAAAGGAGAGAGGAGAGAGAGGAGAGAGAGGAGAGAAAGGAGAGAGGAGAGAGAGGAGAGAGGAGAGAGGGAGAGAGAGAGGGGGAGAGGAGAGAGAGGAGAGAGGGAGAGGAGAGAGAGGAGAGAGGAGGAGGGAAAGGAGGGAGGGAGAGGAGAGAGGGAGAGGAGAGAGAGAGGAGAGAGAAAGGAGAGAGGAGAGATAGAGAGAGAGAGATGAGAGAGGAGAGGAGAGAGGAGAGAGGAGAGGAGAGAGGAGAGGAGAGGAGGGAGAGAGGGAGAGAGAGAGGAGAGAGGGAGAGAGAGAGGAGAGGGAGAGGAGAGAGAGAGGAGAGGGGAGGAGAGAGGAGAGGAGGGAGAGAGGAGAGAGAGGGAGAGGGAGAGAGAGAGAGGAGAGAGAGAGAGAGGAGAGAGAGAGAGAGAGGAGAGAGGGAGAGGAGAGAGAGGGAGAGAGAGGAGAGAGAGGGAGAGAGAGGAGAGAGAGGAGAGAGAGGAGAGAGAGGAGCGAAGGGAGATGAGAGAGAGAGAGAGAAGATGACAAGTAATTTCAATCCCACCATAAAGCTCAAACTATTTTAGTTCTGAGCTGTAAATACAAACAACAATGACAATAGCCAACAACAACAACGACACCACCACTACCACCACAACACCACCACCACGAACACCATAACACCACGAACACCATAACACCACCACCACCACCATAACACCACCACCACCACAACACCACCACCATAACACCAACACCACCAACAACAGCACCACCAATAATAATTGTTTCTACTTTTAGCACAAGGCCAGCAACTACCTCAGTGCATTACTGGTACTTTTTTTTATCGACCCCGTAAGGATGAAAGGCAAAGTTAACCTCGGCGGGATTTGAACTCAGATCATAAAAGAACGTGACTCTATACTTAAAGCATGGCGTCCGACCCTCGTCCGATTCCGCCAATCCACCGTCCTTAATAATTGCTTCTACTTTAGGCACAAGGCCAGCAATAACCCAGTACATTACTGGTACTTTATTTTATCGACCCCACTGATAATAAAAATAATTATAGAAGCTTCTTTGAAATTACAGTCGCCTGCCACCACCTCCACCTCTTGAACATCATAACTTACATTAGGAAATGTCTATTTCAGGAAAAATATACCTCACTTTATATATATAGCTTTATATATATATATATATATCACTTTATTATATATAGCTTTATATATATATATATATCACTTTATTATATATAGCTTTATATAGTGTATATATATATCACTTTATTATATATAGCTTTATATAGTGTATATATATATATCACTTTATTATATATAGCTTTATATAGTGTATATATATATATCACTTTATTATATATAGCTTTATATATATATATATATATCACTTTATTATATATAGCTTTATATATATATATATATATATATATATATATATAGCTTTATATATATATATATATATATATATATATATATCACTTTATATATATATAGCTTTATATAGTGTATATATATATATATATATATAGCTTCTCGCTACAACAATTTGTATACTTTTCATATATATATATATATGTGTGTGGTGTGTGGTGTGTGGTGTGTGGTGTGTGTGTGTGTGGTGTGTGGTGTGTGGTGTGTGTGTGTGTGGTGTGTGTGCGTATATATTTATATATATTTATTTATATATATATATATATATTTCCGATATACAAGTATTTCCGATGTATTTATATTTATATATATATATATGTGTGTATATGTATTTATATATATATATATATATATACACATACACACACACATACACATATATACACACACACACATACATACATAGCTTCTGTTTGTAATAGCTATAACGCTCTTTGTATATATTTGTAAAGGATTTTTTTTCTCTCTCTGTTAAAAATTCCAAGCCATACTTATTTGCATATTCCATTATATGGAAGAACAAACAGATATTCACTTGCATCAGAGAATTCTTTGTTTGGCTTTGCTTAAGCTTTTACGCAATTAAATATTAATTAACAATACTCCGTGTTTTCAAAGACTACGATAATGTTTTGCATTAGCAAAGTTAGCTAATGCAACTGACGAACGGAAGAGAGAGAAAGAAACGATTGGTGAAGGGGAAGGTGGTGGTGGTGGTGGTATAGGGTGGGTGGGATAGACAGAGGGTGGAAGAAAGCGAGAGGTTGGGAGACAGTGAGAGGATGGGAGAAAGCGAGAGGGTGGGAGACAGTGAGAGGATGGGAGAAAGCGAGAGGGTGGGTGGGAGAGACAGATAGTGTGGGGAGAGAGGGGAGAGAGAGAAAGAGTGGGAGAGAAAGAGAGGGGGTAGAGAAAGAGGGGGGGGAGAGAAAGAGAGGGGAGAGAGAAAGAGAGAAAGAGAGGGTGGGTGGGAGAGAGAGGGTTGAGAAAGAGAAAGAGAGGGTGGGTGGGAGAGAGAGGGTTGGGAAAGAGAAAGAGAAAGGTTGGGAGAGAGAAAGAAAAAGGTTGGGAGAGAGAAAGAGAAAGGTTGAGAAAGAGAAAGGTTGGGAGAGAGAAAGGTTGGGAGAGAGAAAGAGGGTGGGGTGGTAGAGAGAAAGAGGGTGGGGTAGGAGAGAGAAAGAGGGTGGGGTGGTAGAGAGAAAGAGGATGGGGTGGGAGAGAGAAAGATGGTGGGGTGGGAGAGAGAAAGAGGAGAGAGAAAGAGGAGATTGAGAAAGAGAGAGACTAAATGATTGAGAAAGAGAGAGACTAAATGATTGAGAAAGAGAGAGACTAAATGATTGAGAGAAACCAAGATGTATATAAATGAAATATATATATATATATATATATATATACATATATATAAATAACTATTCCTATATATATACAAACATATATATACATGTGTGTGTGTGTTTATATAAATATATATAAACAAAAATACACATACTTTAATATATATATACATACACACACATATATCATCAGATAGACGGAGGGAAAGAGAGTGGTGGAGAAAGAGAGAGGGTGGGGGGAGAGAGGGAGCAAGAAGAGAGGGGGAGAGAGGGAGCGAGAAGAGAGGGTTAGAGAGAGAGCGAGAAAGAGAAAGAGAGAGACAGAGAGAGAGAGAGAGAGAGAGAGAGAGACAGAGGGAGAGAGAGAATGGAATGACACAACAAGGAAACAACAGGTTTTAAAACCTAACATTAAAAAAGAACGAATTGCAAAGATGGCTGCTGAAAACCGCAATAACTTACGTACAAGATGGAAACAAAATAGAAAGTGCTTTTATTTGGCGGTCTTATTGTACACATTTTTAAAATCACTATTAGAAATATTAGAAATATGTTGATAACAATAGATATTAAAATTAATTATCAAAATTACATTCTTCTTCGATAGAATTCAACTGTTCTTACAGAAACATTACTTCGATCTATCTATCAATCTATCTATCCATCAATCTATCTGTGTTTATATTTATTTGTTTATATATGTATATATATTCATTTGTTTATATATGTATATATATGTATATATTTATTTGTTTATATATGTATATATTTATTTGTTTCTCTATGTATATATTCATTTGTTTATATATGTATATATTTATTAGTTTATATATGTATATATTTATTTGTTTATATATGTATATATTTATTAGTTTATATATGTATATATTTATTTGTTTATATATGTATATATTTATTTGTTTATATATGTATATATTTATTTGTTTATAAATGGAATAGAATGAAACAAAATTTCATTTCTCACTCTTAGTACGGCACTTACTTAAATGTATAGCTAACAAGCTTGAAACTAGTACATCGTTCCCGTGTCAGTGATGAACAAAAAGGTGACGTGGCTGCCTGAACACTGTACGGCGTAAATCAGGCTGTCCGTTTGTTTACAAACGAACAAAGCGAGCATTATAATAAATGTTCGGTAAACTGATACGTGCATATATATATGTGTGCCTGTATGTATATATATATATATATATATATATATATATATATATATATACATACTGCTGTACGTCTGTATACATATATGTATGTACGTATACATACATACTTACATTTAAGTAAGTGCCGTACTAAGAGTGAGAAATGAAATTTCGTTTCATTCTATTCAATTTATCGTTTTCGGTGCGCCTGGCCGACTGAACTCACTCGATATGCAAATTAGGCTGCTCAGCCGTTAATTTTCATAAGGAAAGTATATACTTTCGAACGTTCAATCATCTGGCAGAAAGGTATACGGTGCTGACGATAGCTAACAAGCTTGAAACTAGTACATCGTTCCTGTGTCAGTGTTGAACAAAAAGGTGACGTAGTTGCCTGAACACTGTACGGCGTAGATCAGGCTGTCTGTTTGTTTACAAACGAACAAAGCGAACATTATAATCAATGTTCGGTAAACTGATACGTGCATATATATATATATATATATCCCACCCTTGCAAGCAGGGAAAAGCGGACGTAAAATGATGATGATATATACATACTACTGTACGTCTGTATACATATATGTATGTACGTATACAACATACTTATGTTTGTTTATATATGTATATATTTATATATATTCATTTGTTTATATATGTATATATTTATTTGCTTATATATTTATATATATTCATTTGTTTATATATGTATATATTTATATATATTCATTTGTTTATATATGTATATATTTATATATATTCATTTGTTTATATATGTATATATTTATTTGTTTATATATGTATATATTCATTTGTTTCTATATGTATATATTCATTTGTTTATATATGTATATATTTATATATATTCATTTGTTTATATATGTATATATTTATATATATTCATTTGTTTATATATGTATATATTTATATATATTCATTTGTTTATATATGTATATATTTATTTGTTTATATATGTATATATTCATTTGTTTCTATATGTATATATTCATTTGTTTATATATGTATATATTTATATATATTCATTTGTTTATATATGTATATATTTATATATATTCATTTGTTTATATATGTATATATTTATTTGTTTATATATGTATATATTGATATATATTCATTTGTTTATATATGTATATATTTATATATATTCATTTGTTTCTATATGTATATATTTATTTGTTTATATATGTATATATTCATTTGTTTCTATATGTATATATTTATTTGTTTCTATATGTATATATTCATTTGTTTATGTATGTATATATTTATTTGTATATATATAAATATAAATGTTTGTGTGTGTATGCATGTATATATCTATGTTTATAAATGTTTGTGAATGTATGTATATATATATGTTTCTGTATGTATATGTGTGTGTGTGTGTATATATATTTCAAACATAACAATACCAAGTTCTAAACCCATAGATATTGTTAGCAGCGGGAAAATCTCCACAAGCAAACAAGTGAGTGAGTGAGTGAGTATGTGTATGTGTGTGTATGTGCGCGTGTGTGTATGTGTGTGTGTATGTATATATATATATATATATAAATGAATTCTACAGGACTAGAACTGTTTCATTCGAAGGAAATCGTCAATACATTATGTGTGTATGTGTATGTGTCTATGTGTCTTAAACAACAGAATATAAGAATATAAATATTCCATTACCCAAAGTTTCACGAAGTTAGACGACTTTAAGATAAACGTCTGATATCGATCATCAGAAGGAATCTTTAAATACAGATTCCTTCTGATGAACGATATCAGACGTCTCTGTTAGAATCGTCTAACTTCGTGAAATATTGGGTAATGGAATAATTATATTGTGTTTTTATTACATAATATATATGTATTTAATATATGTATGTATATATATATTTATGTATTTCAAATATAATTGTTTCTACTTTTGGCACAAGGCCAGCAATTATCCCAGTGCATTACTGGTACTTCATTCTATCGACCCCGTAAGTATGAAAGGCAAAGTTAACCTCGGTGGGATTTGAACTCAGAATGGCAAGGGCCGTAACTCTATGCGTCAAAGCATGGCATCCGACTCTCTACCAATACTGCCAATCCACCGCCCTATATAATAGTTTCTGATTAGCCACAAGGCCAAACATGTTTGGGGAGGGAAACATCAGTTAAATTGACACCAGTACATTACTGGTACTTTATTTTATCGACCCCGTAAGGATAAAAGGCAAAGTTAACCTCGGTGGGATTTGAACTCAGAATGGCAAGCACCGTAGCTCTATGCGTCAAAGCATGGCGTCCGACCCTCTACCGATACTGCCAATCCACCGCCCTCAAACGTAAAAATCTGTAATCCCCCTGTAAACTTATCCTGGTTTCATGGCATGAAGGGTAAAACAGTACAAACTCCCGCCTCATGGACATGACGCCAGTCCATCTCAATGTTAATCAGCTACCTCACGAGCCTTCTCGAATAAGACAAACTTTAGACTTAGACTTTAGAATGTAATCTGGTTCGTAACAACTGATTTTTTTCTATGTAGTCCAACACTTTAAGCATTGAACGATCAAAATACTCCGGTTAGCAAAACTAGAACAAACCAACCATTTAAAAAGAGAGAAGATTCACAGATAAACATCTTTTCCCAACGTGATCTAGTTCAAAATTAATGACTCATGATGCCACGATTTATATTGGTATGTATAAAAATGTATATATATACACACACTCACACAAACACACACACACACAAATATATATATATACATATATATATGAACATATATATATATGTACATACACCTATATACACACATACACACAAACATGTACAGTATGTATATACATACACATATACACACATGTATATACATACATACATGTATATATATATATATATATATATATATACACACACATATATATACACACTCATGTATATATAAACATTATATAAGTATTTATATATATACATATATATATATATATATGCACACATATATATACACATCTCTCTATATATACATCTATATATGTATATAAATATATATACATATTTAAATAAATCTGTATATGCATATACACACACACACACACATATATATATATATATATATATATATATTCACACACACACACATACATACACACACATGTGTATATATATATATATATATATATATATATTTATTTACACACACACACACACACTTATGCAAAGAGAGAGACGGAGATGGAGAGATAATATGATTGAAGATTTTTATCTTTTAGCAAGAATACCTAAATGCTTAATAAGCAAAATATACAATATGGCGTCTTAAGAAGTTTCTAGAGATATTCCCACTGCTAGCAGTGTCACTGGGTTTAGAATGGAGTGTGTTTATGTTAATAATGTATATATATATATATATATATATATATATATATATATATATAAATAAATGAAAGGTATAGAAATTGTTTTAGCGATAAGCTAACAGTATTCCATTATACATACACGTACGTGTGTATTTGTCTATATATGCATATATATGTGTGTGTATATAGATACATATATATGTATGGATATATGTGTGTATATAGATATATATAAATGTGTATGGTCAGGTCACCAGTTGGTGCTACTGGTAACATGTATCCCAGTACAACCTGTCTCATGGTCGGATCGTTGCCGACTAAACTGGCAACCCCACCAAGGTTTCTTGGTGAGGTGGGTGACTTGGGACATCCTGCAGGACTAAAAACAAAACCTGTCAAAGGGCAAAGGAGCTCTTAAGAGTCAATGGCCATCGAAAATCACCGGGAGAGATGACCCCTTAGCCTTTGTCAAGGCAGAATTCTAGGGGAAGGAAAACTCTGATATAACACCTGCAACTCTCATGGTATCCAATGATGTTGACTTGTTCTTCTTTTTGGTAAATATCATCTTGGTTAAGAGAGTGGGACTGGCTTTGTGCAGTGCCTTTGCTCACTATTATTGTTGCTAACAATTATTGTTGTAGCAGTTGTTATTGTTGTTGTTGTAGCAGTTGTTATTGTTGTTGTTGTTTTCCTAGGTGCTTTTGTTATTGTTGCTGTTGATCATATTGTCGTTGCTATGGTTAATGTTTTTTGTTGTTGCTGTCCTTGTTGCTGTGGTTAATAGCTGTTGTTGCTGTGGTTAATAGCTGTTGTTGCTGTGGTTAATAGCTGTTGTTGTTGTTGCTCTTATTGTAGTTGTTGCTGTGGTCAATGGTTGTTGTTGGTAGTGTTGTTGTTGTTGTTGCAGATGTCAGCGTTCGATTTTTTTTATTGGGTTTTGTTTCTGAGTTAATATAATACTGATATGAATTATAAAAATGTTAATCGTAATGATGATGATGATGATGGTGGTGGGTGATGGTGAAGGTGGTGGTGGTGGTGGTGGTATGTGTTGATGACGGTGGTGGGTGGTGGTGATGGTGGTGGTGGTGATGGTGGTGGTGGTGATGGTGGTGGTGGGTGATGGTGAAGGTGGTGGTGGTGGTGGTACGTGTTGATGACGGTGGTGGATGATGGTGATGGTGGTGGTGGTGGTATGTGTTGATGACGGTGGTGGGTGGTGGTGATGGTGGTGGCGGTGGTGATGGTGGTGGTGGTGATGGTGGTGGTGGTGGGTGGTGGTGGTGGGTGATGGTGAAGGTGGTGGTGGTACGTGTTGATGACGGTGGTGGGTGATGGTGAAGGTGGTGGTGGTGGTGGTGGTATGTGTTGATGACGGTGGTGGGTGGTGGTGATGGTGGTGGCGGTGGTGATGGTGGCGGCGGTGATGATGGTGGTGGTGATGGTGGTGGTGGTGGTATGTGTTGATGATGAAGGGGGTGGGTGATGGTGAAGGTGATGGTGGTGTTGATGGTGGTGGTGGTGGTGAATGTGGTGGTGGTGATGGTGGTGGTGGCGGTGGTGGCGGTGGTGGTGGTGATGGCGGTGGTGGTATGTGTTGATGACGTTGGTGGGTGATGGTGAAGGTGGTGATGGTGATGAAGATGGTGAAGGTGGTGGTGGTGGTGGTGGTGAAGGTGGTGATGGTGGTAGTAGTGTGTGTTGATGATGACGGTGGTGGGTGATAGTGAAGGTGGTGATGGTGGTGGTGGTGGTGATGATGATGATGCTAGTGATGATGATGATGCTAGTGATGATGATGATGATGCTAGTGATGAAGCTAATTTCGGCAGAGGCGGGAAAACGTAGTGAACACCTGCAAACTTCAAAAAGTATCCTTCCATTATAGCAGGGAAAAAAGAAATTTCGAAACGAAGGGTTATAAATAATAGAACGCACCCGTATATTATATACACACATATATATATATATATATATATACACATATACACACACATATATATATATATATACACACACATATATATATATATACACACACACATATATATATATACACATATACATATATAATCAGCTATTTAATCATACGCGTACATACATATACACCTATATATGTATGTACATGCATATATCTATCTATATATATACACACACACATATATATATATACACATATACATATATACACTCACATATATATATACACATATACATATATATATATACACTCACATATATATATATACACATATACATATATAATCAGCTATTTAATCATACGCGTACATACATATACACCTATGTATGTACATGCATATATCTATCTATATATATACACACACACACATATATATATATATATACACATATACATATATATATATATACACTCACATATATATATATATACGCATATACATATATACACTCCCATATATATATACACATATACATATATAATCAGCTATTTAATCATACGCGTACATACATATACACCTATATATGTATGTACATGCATATATATATCTATATATATACATGCACATATATATATGTATATATATTGACATACGTGCATATACCCATATGCATATACATATTCTTAAATATGCATGCATATAGATATAAAGAGAGAGAGGGGGAGATATAGAGAGGGGGAGGCACATAGAGAGAGGGAGAGGCACAGAGAGAGAGAGAGAGAGAGATAGAGGCACAGACAGACAAAGAGCTATATGGGTGTGTGTGTGTGTGTATACATATATACATACACGTAGGTGCGTGTACGAATATATGTGCTTCTGTGTGTGTCCGTGTCTGTCTATGTGTGTGTGTCTATGTGTATCTGTGTGTGTATCTATGTGTGTGTCTGTGTGTGTGTGTGTGTGTGTGTGTGTGTGAGAAGTCATGAAGTAACCACACAAACACTCACAAACAAATTTACGTGAGTCGACTAAAAAGTGCATTAGCTAAGAGAGTAATGCTAGAGCTGTAAAATCTTGCATGCATTATTTGCTACTTTTCTTAGTAATAACTGCATTGTTTCTTTCTAGAGACTATGTAGAAAAATAAACCTCTTTTGGTCATTCCATGAGAGTATCTTGGTCAGCCTATGAAGGAGGGATGTTAGAACTCTGAAATCTTGGTCAGCTCATGAAGGAGTGATGCTAGAGCTGTGAAATATTGCATGCTGAAAAATAAACCTCATTTGGTCATTCCATGAGAGTATCTTGGTCAGCCTATGAAGGAGTGATGTTAGAACTCTGAAATCTTGGTCAGCTCATGAAGGAGTGATGCTAGAGCTGTGAAATATTGCATGCATTAGTTTCAACAGTTCTTCACTGCAGAGTTTCTTTCCAGGAACTATGTTAAAACACAAACCTCATTTAGTCATTCCGTGAGAGTATCTTGGTCAGCCTATGAAGGAGTGATGTTAG
This sequence comes from Eledone cirrhosa, assembly GCA_964016885.1. Taxonomy (NCBI): domain Eukaryota; kingdom Metazoa; phylum Mollusca; class Cephalopoda; order Octopoda; family Eledonidae; genus Eledone; species Eledone cirrhosa. The sequence continues at coordinate 22,849,248 of OZ024762.1, forward strand.
GGCTGTGAAATCTTGCATGCATTAACTCCAACTATTTCTTAGTGATAACTGCATTGTTTCTTTCAAGGGACTATGTGAAAGATAAACCTCATTTGGTCATTGCATGAGAGTATCTTGGTCAGACTATGAAGGAGTGATGTTAGAGCTGTGAAATCTTGCATGCATTAACTCAAACTATTTCTTAGTAATAACTGCATTGTTTCTTTCAAGGGACTATGTGAAAGATAAACCTCATTTGGTCATTGCATGAGAGTATCTTGGTCAGCCTATGAAGGAGTGATGTTAGAGCTGTGAAATCTTGCATGCATTAACTCCAACTATTTCTTAGTAATAACTGCATTGTTTCTTTCAAGGGACTATGTGAAAGATAAACCTCATTTGGTCATTGCATGAGAGTATCTTGGTCAGACTATGAAGGAGTGATGTTAGAGCTGTGAAATCTTGCATGCATTAACTCCAACTATTTCTTAGTAATAACTGCATTGTTTCTTTCAAGGGACTATGTGAAAGATAAACCTCATTTGGTCATTGCATGAGAGTATCTTGGTCAGACTATGAAGGAGTGATGTTAGAGCTGTGAAATCTTGCATGCATTAACTCCAACTATTTCTTAGTAATAACTGCATTGTTTCTTTCAAGGGACTATGTGAAAGATAAACCTCATTTGGTCATTGCATGAGAGTATCTTGGTCAGCCTATGAAGGAGTGATGTTAGAGCTGTGAAATCTTGCATGCATTAACTCAAACTATTTCTTAGTAATAACTGCATTGTTTCTTTCAAGGGACTATGTGAAAGATAAACCTCATTTGGTCATTGCATGAGAGTATCTTGGTCAGCCTATGAAGGAGTGATGTTAGAGCTGTGAAATCTTGCATGCATTAACTCCAACTATTTCTTAGTAATAACTGCATTGTTTCTTTCAAGGGACTATGTGAAAGATAAACCTCATTTGGTCATTGCATGAGAGTATCTTGGTCAGACTATGAAGGAGTGATGTTAGAGCTGTGAAATCTTGCATGCATTAACTCCAACTATTTCTTAGTAATAACTGCATTGTTTCTTTCAAGGGACTATGTGAAAGATAAACCTCATTTGGTCATTGCATGAGAGTATCTTGGTCAGACTATGAAGGAGTGATGTTAGAGCTGTGAAATCTTGCATGCATTAACTCCAACTATTTCTTAGTAATAACTGCATTGTTTCTTTCAAGGGACTATGTGAAAGATAAACCTCATTTGGTCATTGCATGAGAGTATCTTGGTCAGACTATGAAGGAGTGATGTTAGAGCTGTGAAATCTTGCATGCATTAACTCCAACTATTTCTTAGTAATAACTGCATTGTTTCTTTCAAGGGACTATGTGAAAGATAAACCTCATTTGGTCATTGCATGAGAGTATCTTGGTCAGATTATGAAGGAGTGATGTTAGAGCTGTGAAATCTTGCATGCATTAACTCCAACTATTTCTTAGTAATAACTGCATTGTTTCTTTCAAGGGACTATGTGAAAGATAAACCTCATTTGGTCATTGCATGAGAGTATCTTGGTCAGACTATGAAGGAGTGATGTTAGGGCTGTGAAATCTTGCATGCATTAATTTCAACTCTTACTAACTCCGTTGCTTCTATCTAGAGACTATGTTGAAAAATAACTCTCATTTGGTCATTCCATGAGAGTACCGTTTTTTATTGATTCAAAGTATGAAAGGCAAACTTGATCTTGACAGGATTTGAATTCAGAGATTATTGAGCCAGAGGGAGTATTGACAATCATTCTATATGACACCCACTTATTGATATTGTGTTTAAATAGGGTCCCGTAACCCCTGATAGAGTCGTAGAGGCGCTGTATTGACATACGCCGTTTCTTGTGCATTTTTTACAGCCTAGTGGAGCCCATCCCTCTCCTGGCCTGACCTGGTGGAGCCCATCCCTCTCCTGGCCTGACCTGACGGAGCCCATCCCTCTCCTGGCCTGACCTGGTGGAGCCCATCCCTCTACAGGTCTGACCTGGAGGAGCCCATCCCTCTCCAGGCCTGACCTGGCGGAGCCCATCCCTCTCCAGGCCTGACCTGGCGGAGCCCATCCCTCTCCTGGCCTGACCTGATGGAGCCCATCCCTCTCCTGGCCTGACCTGATGGAGCCCATCCCTCTCCTGGCCTGACCTGGCGGAGCCCATCCCTCTCCTGGCCTGACCTGGCGGAGCCCATCCCTCTCTTGGCCTGACCTGGCGGAGCCCATCCCTCTCCTGGCCTGACCTGATGGAGCCCATCCCTCTCCTGGCCTGACCTGATGGAGCCCATCCCTCTCCTGGCCTGACCTGATGGAGCCCATCCCTCTCCTGGTCTGACCTGGCGGAGCCCATCCCTCTCCTGGCCTGACCTGGCGGAGCCCATCCCTCTCCTGGCCTGACCTAGTGGAGCCCTTCCCTCTCCTGGCCTGACCTGGCGGAGCCCATCCCTCTCCTGGCCTGACGTGGCGGAGCCCATCCCTCTCCTGGCCTGACCTGACGGAGCCCATCCCTCTCCTGGCCTGACCTGGCGGAGCCCATCCCTCTCCTGGCCTGACCTGGCGGAGCCCATCCCTCTCCTGGCCTGACCTGGCGGAGCCCATCCCTCTCTTGGCCTGACCTGGTGGAGCCCATCCCTCTCCTGGCCTGACCTGGCGGAGCCCATCCCTCTCCTGGCCTGACCTAGTGGAGCCCATCCCTCTCCTGGCCTGACCTAGTGGAGCCCATCCCTCTCCTGGCCTGACCTGGTGGAGCCCTTCCCTCTCCTGGTATGACCTAGTGGAGCCCTTCCCTCTCCAGGCTTGCGTACAGCAGAGTTCGTCTAGAGAAAGATAGAAAGTGGGATAGAAGAAATGGTAAAGAGATATAGAGGAAGAATCTACCCCCAGTACAAGACTGGTACTTTTTTTATCAACCTCGAGAGGATGAAAGGCAAAGTTGACCTCGGCGGAATTTGATCTCAGAGAGCAGAGAGCTGGAACGAATATCACAAAGCATTCTATCTGACGTTCTAAGGACCCTGCCAATTCGCCACCTACACACACACACACACACACACACACACACACACACACACACACACACACGGCCAGGTATAATATATAAAATACAAATCATTCTATCCGCGGTTCTAACGACTGCCAATTCCACACCTTATAACTGAAATTACATTCAGTCTAAAAATGTTTAGTCATGTGCTCTATATGTTAGGGAAGACCACTCTGTGTCTTTCTCGCTCTTAAGACCAATGAAAGGATGGCGTTTACAGCTGACTGAAACTTTGGCAAGTCTATGACTGCAGAAAAGATATGAGTAAGGAAAGAATATCAAGCAAAAGACGTCGTAGACCCGAGATGGGGGGTAGAAAGTGAACAAAATATGGTCGATGAAAGAAGAAAGAGACATGTGTATCTCTAATAAAAATTGCCATCAATGTCAACCTCCACACCCCAGGATTCCAAATTCTAACCAAAATCAAAAAAGGAAAGAAAAAAACCCGAAACCAGTGGAAATATAAAAATTGAGTGTCTCGAACAAAAAAAAAATAAACAAAAAAAAACAAAAGAGAAAACAGAGCAATTGAAAGAATTATCCTAAAATGTGTCAACAACAGCAACAGCATCAATAACAAACAGCAACAGCATCAATAACCAACAGCATCAGTAACAGCAGCACTACCATATTAAATGAGCAGCAACAGTAATAGTACAAAAAGCATAAATCTGGCAAAGTTCCAATCTTCACAGGAAGCTAGACTTGAAATATCTCCAAGAACAGGAAAAGTTTAAATAAAAAAATTATTGCTACCCAAATACGGAAATACATAAAATAGTAATGTGTGCGGGCGCCAGAAGCCATAGACATCATAATATGCTAGAAATAGCAGCCAGATTCCACTCGAAAGGGTTTCATATCATGATGGCGTATATGGACCAGTATAACAAACCTGCGTCCATATTAATTTGTGCGGGCGCCTGAAGCCATAGATATCAGTGTAGGCTAGAAATAGCAGCCAGATTCTACTCGAATTTCATATTAGTATATTCTCAATGAAGGTGAAAATGAACCCGTATAACAAACCTGTGTCCTTATTAATGCGTCCGGGCATCAGAGGACATGGAAATCATATGCTAGAAATAGCAGCCAGATTCCACAAACGGTATATTTTCAATGAAGGCGAATATGAACCCGTATAACAAACCTGCGCCCATATTAATGTGTGCAGGCGCCAGAAGCCATAGACATCAGCATATGCTAGAAATAGCAGCCAGCTTCCTCTCGAACGGGTTTCATATCATGAAGGCGAATATGGTCCATTATAATGATTTCTTATATAGGCACAAGGCCAGCAATTATGGGGGAGGGGAAAGTCGGGTAAATCGACCTCAGTGTATAACTGCTACTTTATTTTATCGACCTCGTAAGGATGAAAGGCAAAGTTAACCTCGGTGGGATTTGAACTCAGATCATAAAGGGCCGTAACTATGCTACAAAGCATGGCGTCCGACGCTCTACCGATACTGCCAACCCACCACCCTCATATGGTCCATTATAATAAACACGCATTAATATCAATGTGACCTGATGCCAGAAATTATAGACATCAACATATGCTAGAAATAGCAACAGGATTCCACTCGAATTTCATATTAGTATATTTTCAATGAAGGCGAATATGAACCAGTATAACAAACCTGCGTCCATAATGTGTGCAGGCACCAGAGGACATGGAAATCAACATATGCTAGAAATAGCAACAGGATTCCACTCGAATTTCATATTAGTATATTTTCAATGAAGGCGAATATGAACCAGTATAACAAACCTGCGTCCATAATGTGTGCAGGCACCAGAGGACATGGAAATCAACATATGCTAGAAATAGCAACAGGATTCCACTCGAATTTCATATTAGTATATTTTCAATGAAGGCGAATATGAACCAGTATAACAAACCTGCGTCTATAATGTATGCAGGCGCTAGAGGACATGGTAATCAACATATGCTAGAAATAGCATCATGATTCCATTCGAACGAATTTCATATCATGTAGGCGTATATGGGCCATTATAATAAAGAACCGATGCCAGAAACCATAGACAGCATATGCTAGAAATAGCAGCTTGATTCCACTCGAATGAATTTTATATCAATATATATTCAACGAAGGCGTATACGGACCCGTATGAAAACACAAAATACATTAATAGTCTTGGGTGTTGGTGCCAATCACTATAGACACAAATATACGCTAGAAATAGCAACCACATCTAATTGGAATAAATTTCATATTCACTTTAGAAAGGGGAAAATTGGTTAATATAGTCGAATATGTACTCAGCAAAAATGTTCATGCTTCCTGGAATTCACCAACACTAAAGCTGATATTCCCCCTCCATACACATGCACGCATGTGACCGTGTACATCATGACTCATACACTATTCACTTTTCTGATATTTTTATATTATTCTATGTACAATACATGCACCTTTGATGAGTTGTACTGCACCTGAGCACTCTACACAATAAGGTTTATTATTACACACGGGGTCGATAAAATAAAGTACCAGTAATGCACTGGGTGATTGCTGGCCTTGTGCATAAAGTAGAAACAATTATTACACACACACACATATATATATATATTTATACAAATTAATATATGATAAACACTAATACAATTATATACGTGTTAGTATTGCAAATACAAACACTTATATACTTGTATTAGTGTTTATCATATATTAATTTGTATTTCACGGCTCAGAAATATCTCTTTCTTTGAGCTATTTAATTGTAAGAGACTGTTTGAGTTTATAACTCTATATATAGTATATATATATATATATATATATATATATACATACATACAGAAGCAGGCATGTATGTGTGTATATCATGACTCGTACACCCTTCACTTTCCTGATATTTCTACATTATTCTATGTACCTTTGATGAGTTGTAGTGCACCTGAGCACTGTATATCTGAGTTCAATTCCCGCCGAGGTTAACTTTGCCTTTCATCCTTACGGGGTCGATAAAATAAAGTACCAGTAATGTACTGGGATAATTGCTGGCCTTGTACCTAAAAGTAGAAACAATTATAAGGGTGTGGGTGAATTGGCAGTATCGGTAGAAGGTTGGACACCATGCTTTCCAGCAGAGTTACGTCCCTTTCTGGTCTGAGTTCAAATCCCGCCGAGGTTAACTTTGCCTTTCATCCTTACGGTGGGGTCGATAAAATAAAGTAACAGTAATGCACTGGAATAATTGCTGGCCCTGTGCCAAAATTAGAAACAATTATTACTATATTCAAAAGGATTTGTGCCTAAAGTAGAAACAAATATTACTTTATTCACAACCACAACAACAACAACATCATTTCTAACAGCATATATAACCACAATGGTCGCATCGTGTGGTAGAGGTCGC
>OZ024762.1:22860692-22863192 GCA_964016885.1 Eledone cirrhosa
GTTTTAAATCATATATATATGTATATATATATATATATATATATATATATATATAAAGAAAACAAGATGAAATCGAAAATGCAGCTGGAGTCTTATTTAAAAAAAAAAGTATATATATTTATTTGGTTCTTTACCGGTTTCGCAGTTCTTCTGCTTTTCAAAAGTAGAGTTGAGATGGAGGGTCTGTGGTTTTTCTCACATCTGGTTGGTCTTTGAATATTACTTGTTTTATATGGAAACAAGTCGCTCGAAACGCCATGTTTTTAGAGAAGTAATTTGATTGGTTGGTCAACAAGTATAATAAATTTGGCGCCAGTTCGCGTTACAAAGTTCTTCAAAGAAGGTAGGTGGGGTGGGTTGGGTGGGATATGGGGGCTCAGGTTGTTTTTTCATATATGAGTGTTTGAATTACATTTTACTTAAAATAAGGGGCTCACGAAGGCTTTTTTTAAAAATGTCATTTGATTGGTTATAAATGAAATATATGGTTGTCACGTGAACAAGTTCATTAAAATTTCGCGCTCGTATTTGGGAATTTATTTTGTAGCCTTTTACAGAATTTTATGACAATAAAAAAAGTGGCTCCCGAAGGCTTTTTTTTTTTAAAATGCAATTTGATTGGTTATAAATAAAATTATGACTGTCACGTGAACCAGTTCCGCGCCCGTATTTGGGAATTTCTTTTGTAGCCATTTAGACAATTTTATGACAAGCAAAAGATAATGGTCAAGATAAATGATGAGAGAATTGATCTGGTTCAGTGAATATGGCTAGTTCGTTGGGGTGTCAGAGTTCACTTTTTTCCATACAAAACAAGTAACATTCAAAGACCAACTAGATGTGAGAAAAAACACAGACCCTCCATCTCAACTCTACTTTTGAAAAGCAGAAGAACTGCGAAACCGGTAAAGGAACCAAATAAATATATATATATTTTTTAAAATAAGACACCAGTTGTATTTTCGATTTCATCTTTTTGTCTTTATACTTTCACTCGTGTAGGACACCTCGGTTATTTTCCATTTTGTTAAAAAAAAAACACTTTCTAATATATATATATATATTATTATATATATATATATTATTTGATGTTATTCCAAATTGAAGGATAAGTGTTTCAAACTTTATTTTATCATGAGTTAAATGTCTATTGAATTTTCCCTGGATTTCACTAAATTCTGTGGATGAATTTATATCCTGATTCTCTTTTGGGATGAGTTTGAATTATTTTTCCTAAATCTTACGTTAACTACTTTTCCCATCTTGACGTTATAGTCGCATATATGTTATAGAATGCTGTTAGCTTCTTGCTAAAAGAATCTCTATACCTCTCATTTATATATATATATATATCGTTTCTGAATTTGTTTAGCAAGATTCTTTATCTGAAAACGTGTGTTGAAACCGATATTGTTATACTTTGGGAGGGTCATGTTGCCAATAAGAAACACACCCACCGGTTGCTTTCACTTCAATTTATTATAATACATTTATAAATTTAGGAATTTATCAATTTCCGGTTGGTTGGTTGATTCCACAACCAGATGGTTGTTTATATATTGTCAAAGTTCTTTCGTCACACATTCTGTGACCTTTTCAGTGACTGGGGATTCTTTTCTTTGTTCTTGTGCCTCTCCTTTGTTCTGTCTTACGCCATCTTGTTTCTGTGTGTGTGTTGTGTGCTCAGTTTGCGCATGCGCCACATCCGGATGTCTGTGTGTGTTTATATTCGTTTATGTATTTGTTTATTTACATGTTACGGGTTGGTTGTTTGTTCTATGCGCGTGTGTGTTTTAATTTTGTCCTTAATTGTAAGTTGTGATGTTGCTGTTCCACTCATGTTTTCTATTTAATTTTAGTTGTAATTCTTTTATGTTTATTGCCTCTGTGATTTGTCTAAACATTGCGTCTTTTCTGTGTGTAGATTCTATTTTTATTTCTATGTTCTCTAATTTACCCTTATGTTCTATTTTAGCATGTTGGTAGAGTACAGATGATTCTTTACTATCTTGAAGGTCTCGCCAGTGTTCATTTATCCGTACCCCTATACTACGAGCTGTCTCACCTATGTACACTATATTTTTGTCTCTAAATTGTCCTTCAGTACATCTTATGCATATAGCATAAGATGTACTTTCTGATTTTTTAACCCAAACTTTTCAGTCGTAATTTATATTTTTACGCTCGAGGAAAACAACATGTACGAATTCTGAAGAAACAAATCAAAACAACCTCAGTTACCGCCCTTTTTTCTTAATGTGGGCACGAATGTAAATTAGCGTTTGTGGCCCGCCTGATATCTCATGCGGCTCGGTTCTCGAAAAACCTTTGCCCATGCCTGCTCTACACCAACTACAAATTCCAATCATATCGAAATCTGAAGTAAAACAAACGTAATAATGATATAAAGGATAATACAAACTAATGTTGCCCTCCCCCTCCCCAGTCTATTCCCCAGGATTAGACGATATGTGTCACCTTGAGCTAAACATGTTAGGAT
>OZ024762.1:22868192-22878192 GCA_964016885.1 Eledone cirrhosa
TCGCACCTTTGGTCCGGCTCAGAGGTCATATCTCAATAATAACAACAATAATAGTAAGAATAACAATAATAATAGTAACAATAACGATAGTAATAATAACAATAATAACAGTAATAATAATAATATAATAATGAAATGAAAAATGGATGCAACCCATTATGCCGTGAATGTAAAAAAAACAACCGGAGACCATTGATCATATAATTTCAATGTGCAGTCCTATAGCTCCAACCTAATACCTAAACAGGCATGACAGAGCTGCACAATACATACATTGGATAATGTGTAAGCATTTTGACCTGCCCCATCAAAAGAATTTGTGGTAGCATCAACCACCTCCCGTACTTGAAAAAGATCACATCTCAATCTTGTGGAACTTTAGCATCCAAACAGACCGAAAAATAGATGCAAATAGACCTGATATAATACTGAAGGACTTCAAAAAAAGGGTATGCCTGCTAATTGATATGTCCATTGCAATAGACAAGAATGTATCTATAAAAACAGTTGAAACATTGAGCAAGTATAAGGACCTGGAGATAGAAATTGGAACAATGTGGAAGCTGAGAACTAAAACAATACCACTGGTTGTAGGCGCTCTAGGAATGATACCTAAGGGGTCTAATAATTGCTTATCGCAAATCCCAGGAAACCCGCGTATAGGAGAAATACAAAAGATAGTACTAACGGGAACTGCCCATATACTAAGGAAGATTCTGTCAATATAAGTACATCACAAGTCTAAACACCTAAATATGCATGTGTGTGTGTGTATCTGTGTTCTTTCTTGAACATGCGGACGTTGTTGTCTCTTGAGGTCACTGGTTGTGACTTCGTGATAACTCGTATGAACATAAAGCAATATAAATGTGACTATAATAATAATAATAATAATAATAATAATAATAATTGTTTCTACTTTTGGGATTTCATTTATTAGCCACAAGGGCCGACATGTAGGGGGCAATACAAAGACAGGGACAGTGGGGATTTACAATAAGGTCGAGTAAAAGTGCACAATGGCAAGACTAATTTAACAATGAAGATATAAAAAAATATAAAATAAACTATGCATAAATATAACAAAATAAATTCCCTTATAGAGGGTGGACGACCCAGGGGTGACTCAGGTACCCCACCAATCCTGAACCACCCTGCGCTCCTGGGTACCCAAAGAGAGCAACCCCTCTCCTCAAGTTAGCTAGCCTATAGGCGCATGGTCAGAGTAGGCCCATTCACACGGGCCATTCTCGCCACATTCATCCACCTTTTAGCAAATGTACTGGGGGGAAGCACTTCTCTCTCCACCCTCACCTTCCTTTCCAGGTGAAACTTGAAGAAGTTGATGAGGGATTGGCAGAAGAAAAAAGTGTCTGTCTTCAGTCATTTTAATCTTTTTAATCTGGTCACCATATAACCTCTTTCGCAACTGCCACCAGACAGAGGAAAATTGCCTGCTCTTCCTGACCTAAGGAAGGCGGTGGGTCGATCTTCACTATGGACTCGGCCGATAACCGGATCCGTTCCACACGCGACAGTAGCTGTTCGACATAACTCCACAAGTCAGTAATACACGGACATTGGTCAAGTGCGTGCAGAACAGCACCTCTGTGCCTGTAGAGTTTATCCCGAACCGGCAGTGCCCCCCGGTTGCACTGCCAAGTGAGGGATTTCTGGAAATTGTCCATCATCCCTGGCTCGAAAGTCCTCCGGTACAGACTGGTCAGTTCGACTCCGTCGAGGCACAAAGCTTCTCCGAGTGCATCATCGCACTTACGCACCACTAATCCTCTATAGAACTGGAGAGTGAAAGTTCCACTGATCGCATTGCCCGCTTGATAGAGGGCAGTGAGTGCCTGGCAACATTCCCGGTGCCAATCACCCAGTGTCGGTCTCTTCTTGATCCAAGACTGCAGCTCAGTCAAAGAAACGTGCTGCGGAAAGGCCCGTCTGATAAATGGCGACCACACCTGTTCACCGTTTAGGCAGAATATCTGTAGATGTCGCAGCCTCAGCGCATGTCTGCGCATCATTAGCCACGGCAAGCCCAGCCCTCCGCGTAGAGGGTGCTCGCCTCACCAACGGAACTTGTCCTTTCCACAAGAATTTGAAGAGGAGCCGTTCCAACTTGACTAGGCCCGGACGTGGGCAAGGCACGTCGGTCAGGCGGTAGTAGATGATGGACGCGATGTACGCATTCGCCACCTCCGCGCGACCTTTCAGTGATAGCTTCCTCCCAGCCCATTTTGTGGTGAGACTGGCTAGTCTGCTCGTTACCTCGTCCCAATTCTTTTCCACCTGGAGGTCTGGTCCGAACCAAACCCCGAGCAACTTTACCAGTCTGTCCGGCCAGCTACCCACGATGCTGTTGGACGGCATAGGCTTGCCTCTACAGGTTCCGAACTGCAGTCCCACCGACTTTTCTGGGTTAAGTTTGGCTCCTGTCAACCTTTCATATTCCTTCAATGAGGTACCGACCACCTCGATTTCTGAGGTGTCCGACACCATCACGGTGATGTCGTACGCATAAGCCGACATCGCCTTTCTAGTTCGAGCGGGATGCCCTGCAACAGCTCCAGCTTCTGCAGTAAAGGCTCGAGAGTCAATACGTACAGAAGGGAAGAGAGAGGGCACCTTTGACGGACCGATCGGGATAGCCGAAATGGTTCCGTGAGGTGGCCATTAACCTTGACCACCGAGCGTATGCCGCTGTGCATTGCAACCATCCAGCTTCTAAAGACAGGGCCGAAGCCAGCTGCTTTGAGGACAAACTACAGATACCGATGGGAGACCCTATCGAATGCTTTCGATTGATCTAAATTGATCAGTGCCCCACCGAAGCCAGGTTTACACCCTACCTTCTCTATGATGTATCGCATGAGGTGGAGGTTGTCGTGTATGGACCTGGCTGGGATTGCGCAAGTTTGCGCCTCCCCAACCAAATCCTCTAGGACAAGCCCTCATCTCTTTGCTAACACCTTGGTCAAAATCTTAACCTCTGTGTTGAGCAGAGTTATGGTCCTGAAGTTGTCTAATGTATCCCTCTTGCTCTCGTCTTTCCTTATCAGCGTCACCACTCCCCTGCTCACAGCACTGGGAATACTCCCATTCTGCTGCCAGTTGCACTAGAATGCTTCGAGGAGATCGGAGTACAAGTCTGGCATATTTACGTAAAGCTCGTAGGGCAGGCCATCCAAACCGGTTGACATGCGTCTCATGCAGACGACAAGAGCCTCCTGAATTTCGGCTAAAGTAATCGGCCCTTCACAGCGCTAAGCGTCGACCGTCGAGATGCGAGGCAAGCCGTCAAGAAAGGCACCGAAATCCGCTACTCTCTGTGACTCGCCACTCTCCCCGAACAACCGAGCAAAGTGCTGGCGAAAGGCCTCACACATCCGCTTGGAATCGCTTATCTCGTGTCCGTCTCGGTCTGCCAAAGACTGAATTGTGGTTTTATTGCCACGCTGCGCCTCCGCCACGCGGGCCCATCAAACAGCTTTGGTTCCCTCGTTTCTCAGCGCACGCGCCTTAGCTCTGACAATGCAACCTTCGTGTTTCGCATTGAAGAAATGTTCTAATTCCATTCTTGCCGCTAGCACGTGAGTTGCAATGCCACTACAAATAGTTTCGTCTAACTTATCTATCAACTCCCCCTCCTTTCTATTTTTCCCTAACGCTAGTTCTTTGCTACTACTACTAGTGCTGCTACTTCTACTACTACTACTACTGCTCCTATCACTAAGTCAAATATGACCAGCAACGAAAAAAAACAAAACGATAAACAAAAACAAGTACATCTATAACTAAAATAACTATTACTACTAATATTACCGCTACTACTACCAACACAACTAATAATAGTGTTACTACTACTACAACTTCTATTACTGTTACCACCACTACTACTACTAATACCACCACCACCATTACTACTAATACCACTACCACTACTACTAATACCACCACTACTACTACCACTACCACTACTACTAATAGAAACTTTATATCTAATATCAAACAACAACAACAGTAACAAATATGACTTACTACTACTACATCTACTACTACTGATGCTACTACTACTACTACTACTACTACCATTAATAGAGACCCTACTTATATCTAATATCAAACAACAACAAAAACTATTACTATATCTATTACTACTACTACAACTACTACTACTACAACTACCACTACTACCACCACCACCACTATTAATAGAGATCCTACTTATATCTAATATCAAACAACACAACAACAACAACAACAACAGCAACAGGCCAAACCAAGCCAACAAACAAACGAAAAAAACAAACGTAGAAAACAAACAAACCAAGGTACAAAACAAACCAACGTACAAAACAAACCAACGAACAAAACAAACCAACGTACAAAACAAACCAACGTACAAAACAAACCAACGTACAAAACAAACGGACTATATTTGATAAATTAATGGTAAGTACATAAGAAGAAGAATTCTTTCATTCCATTAAGCAGAAATAGTAAAACAAAGCTGAATATAAAAAAAAAAAACTATGAAAGGAATTGTGAAAATTGCATCATTTGTTATGTCGTCATTGAGAAGATATTTACAGAGGAATTGATAATGGTAATGGAATAATAATCAGGAGACGACGAAGTCTAAAGAAAAAAACTTACTGAAAAAATATATATATATAGAAAATGGTAGAGAAATATATGAAATAAAATATATGAAATGATATAAAATGAAATGAAACGAAATAGCGAAATAGTAAAATAAAAAATAAAATAAATTAAAAGCGAAAACGAAATGAAACGAAAGATTATTTAGAGTACATCATAACATATAATATCTGAATTATATATATATATATATATATATGTGTGTGTATATATATATATATGTGCATATACATATATATATGTGATTGTGTGTGTGTGTGTATGTATGTATGTGTATATATATGTGTATATATATATGTGTATATATGTGTATATATGCATATATATATATATGTGTGTATGTATATATATATATATGTGTGTGTGTGTGTATGTATATATATATAAATGTGTATGTATATATATATGTGTGTATGTATATATATATGTGTATGTATATATATATATGTGTATGTGTGTATATATATGTGTATATATGTATTTATATATGTATATATATGTGTGTGTATATATGTGTGTATATGTATATATATATGTATATATATATATGTGTGTGTATATATGTGTGTGTATGTATATATTTGTGTGTATATATGTGTATATATGTATATATGTATATATATATGTATATATATATATATGTGTTTGTATATATGTGTATATATGTATTTATATATGTATATATATGTGTGTGTATATATGTGTATATATGTATATATGCATATATGTATATATATATATATGTATATATATACATTATATATATATATATATGTAATGATGTATCAGTGTATATATTGTATTTGTCCGAGTCTACAATCCTTTGAAATGTTACATATATAAGTTAGATGATGGTCATGTAACTTGAAATATTGAAGTGAAATATAAAAATATGTGTCTATATATATATATATATATATATATATATATATATATACACACACACATATATATATATATATACATACACAAACATACATATATATACATTAGTATATACAAAAATATCAATATAGATACATATATTCATATATACACACATATACACATACATGCACACCTACTCACACATATATATATATACGTACACACCTACACACATACACACCTACACACCTACACACATCTACACACACGTACACACACACACCTACACATATATACACACATTTATACACATACACACACACATATATACACATACACATATATACACACACACCTACACACACTTGTACATACACACCTACACACACAAATTACACATACACACCAACACATATATACACACACATACCCCCCACACACACATATACACACATATACATGCATACACACACACACCTCCCCTCCACACACACATACACACATATACATGCATACACAGACACACACACCTCCCCCTCCACACACATATATATATATATATATATATATATAAATATATATATATACACATCATAGAATAATATGATAAAAATTTTAAACATATGTGCCATTATATCAACTTTTAAATTACTTTGTGGTATCAACCATGAAAATAAGCCATGTGTGTTGGAATATATAAATATATATATATATATATTTATATATTTATATATATGTATTAGTATGTCTGTAACTTTAAAATTTATTCAAATAAACAAACATATATACACATACACTATGAATTTTTATATTTCAGTCATGTTAAAATCTGTTCTCTTTCCAATCAGAAGGGCCTATGCTCTAACCCGACACTTGCCCCTGCAAATCTTTATTCATATGGTTAATCCTGTACGACAGTTTTCCATACGAGGGTCGGCTGAAATATTCCTAAGCCGATTATGGAGTAGTGATGGTAGAGCTGTGAAATCTTGTATGCATTATTATCAACTCTTCTTATTAATAACTGCATTGTTTCTTTCTAGAGACTATGTTGAGAAATAAACCTCTTTTGGTTATTCCATGGGAGTATTTAGGTCATATGCTGACTATGAAGGATTGATGTTAGCGCTGTGAAATCTTGTATGCATTAATTGCAACTCTTCTTATTAATAACTGCATTGTTTCTTTCTAGAGACTATGTTGAAAATAAACCTCATTTGGTCGTTCCATGAGAGTATCTTGGTTAGACTATACATTTTTTAGCCCTCCCTCGTACATGATGAAATCCTAGAAAGATCAATTTCTATATATTTAATCACTTCCACGTATCGGTAATCAACATAAACTATAGGTTTTATCTTATGCCAAGCATTAATTTATGAAAATCGAATTTCTACACATACAGCATTCTTCATATGTACAAGTTGAGACTACCTAAAGGCAAAGAAGCAGAGAAAACTGGCAGAAAATTGGGATCCTTTGGTGGATAAGGAAGTCGGGACCAGGTATGCAGATTCTATTATATCCAAATTCAGAGAAGCCCCTGAGCAAACTGAGGACGTTCCGACAGAGTGGGGTCCCTTGGCAAGAAACAATTCCGTAAATGTATCTATATATCTTCCCGTAACTACAGATAGAGTAGTAGGGCGCCGTATTGACATATGGCGTTTCTTGGACATATTGTAAGCCTGGCAGAGCCCACCCCTCTCCAGGCCTGACCTGCTGGGCCCATCCCTCTCCAGGCCTGACCTGCTGGGCCCATCCCTCTCCTGGCCTGACCTGGTAGAGCCCATCCCTCTCCAGGCCTGACCTGGTGGGGCCCATCCCTCTCCAGGCCTGACCTGGTAGAGCCCATCCCTCTCCTGGCCTGACCTGGTGGAGCCCATCCCTCTCCAGGCCTGACCTGGCAGAGCCCATCCCTCTCCAGGCCTGAGTACAGCAGATTTCTTCCAGAGAAAGATAGAAAGAGGAAAATGAGAAAGAGATATGGAAGAAGAATCGATCCCATTACTAGACTGGTACTTCTTTTTATTGCCCTCGAAATGGCGAAAGGCAAATTTGACCTCGGTGGGATTTGAACTCAGACATCAGAGAGACGGAACGAACACCATAAAGCATTCTATCCGACGCTCTAACGACTGCCAATTCGTCATCTTTCCGTAGAAGATGACGTAGCAAATGGAACGGATTTCTACGTAGTCATTCGAATGAATCTGTATGAGAGGTTTCGATACCTGCCAGAGCTTTTGAGATAGTGTATTAACATTTATTTTCAGTTATGTCAAACACCGTATGTGCTTCGTAATTAAAGAAATGATAAAATAGAGTATGTGATCAAAGACATTCCAGTGATAATCACCTGTAATGGTTTCACCTGAGGGAAAATGAAATTAGTACAATATCCACATGACAGGTGCAATGTTTCCGAACACGGAAGAGCCAAACTCCCACTGTCATCACCTCCATCTCTCTGTATAGTGAGCAAATGGGGACCCACGTGATGGCTGCCTCACAGTCCCGGCGGAGGATGGTAAGGGAAATGCGCTGTAAGAGCGATTACATCTCGCGAGGCTCACACCTGTGGCTGGCCAGCTCAGTGTCTATGGTGGTGAGTAGGGAGGTAGCCCTAGGGCCAACGACGCCACAAGTCACCACTGCTACTGGTAGCCAGCTGAGCACCTATGGTGGTAAGTAGGGAGGTGACCCTAGGACCAAGGACACCAGAAGTCTCCACTGCTACAGGTAGCCAGGTCTGTGTCTATGGTGGTAAGTTTAGAGGTAGCCCTAGGGCCAATGACACCAGAAGTCTCCACTGCTACAGGTAGCCAGGTCTGTGTCTATGGTGGTAAGTAGGGAGGTGACCCTAGGACCAAGAAAACCAGAAGTCTCCCCTGTTACAGCTAACCTGCTCAGTACCTATGGTGGTGAGAAGGGAGGTAGCCCTAGGACCAAGGACACCAGAAGTCTCCCCTGTTACAGCTAGCCTGCTCAGCACCTATGGTGGTAGGTAGGTAGGTTACCCTAGGACCAAGGACACCAGAAGTCACTACTGCTACAAGTAGCCAGGTCTGTGCCTATGGTGGTAAGTAGGGAGGTAGCGCTAGGGCCAAGGACACCAGAAGTCTCCACTGCCAAGGGCACGTCCGCAAACCTTCCGGAGAACGACAATGCTCGAAATTTTTGGAAAATATATGCCGAAGGATTTCAACCAACGAACGTGTATGGAATTACGACGCTAACTTCATGACGACACGTCGAAACCTTCGGTCTTTCAACTGTACAAAACTTATTGCCAGCCTCAAATCTCTTTAAATCCTTTTACATCCACCAACACGGCCCAGTCTTGCTTGACTTCCTCTAAAACAGCAAAGCCTGTAAATTTCTCAGAGGGCAGCACATATACAGTGGCAAGCATATATAATTAGATACATCACATACATGCGTGAATATATCTATATATATATATATATATATATATATATATATATATACTTACATAAATACACGTTCATGCATACATATATCCAAAAATATATATTTGCATACATCCATACATATATATATATACTTGCATACATCCATACATCCATACATATATATATACTTGCATACATCCATACATATATATATATATATATATATATATGGTTGCATACATCCATACATACATATATATATATACATATATATATATATATACACACACATATATACATACACACATATATACATATATACGCACATAAATACATACACAAACAAACTCGTAGTTGATATAATCAGACGTTAGCTTTATTAGTCTGTTTAATACAACAGCGTATGTTTATATCTATATTAATATATATTACATGGAATTTCCCGCACACCGTCCTCACATTACCCAATTCATTCTCATTCATAATTCCACTGTCTCCTTATCACTTTCCCCAATTAATGTCATTTTTATTCTCTATACATGGTTCTTTCTCGCCATATCTGTCTCTCCATCAGTCAATCTCTCCCCATCTCTCTCCATGTCTCTCTCACTCATTCTCACTCTTTCCCACAACCTCCATCTCTCTCGATCTCCCTCCCTCATCTCTATTTCTAACTCTCTCCATCTCCCATCATACACACACTCTCCCTTTTTCGATATCTCTTTTACTCTTTCACTCTCTCCTCCACATTCTTTCACTCACTCTCACCATCTCCCTCTCAAACACTCCATCTCTTTCTTGATCTCTCTTTCACTCATTGTCCCCATTTACCTCTCACTCAAACCCTCTCTCGATATCTCAATCTCTCTGCCTCACTCCCTCTTTCTCTCCCCGCACCCATCTCACACTCTCCATCCCTCCTTCCCTCATTCCGCATCTCCCTCTATCCATCCCCTTTCTTTCACTCACTCTCTCCCTCATTCCCCAAATCCCCCTCTGTCTCTTTCACTCACTCTCCCTCACACCCAATCCCCCTCTCTCTTTCA
>OZ024762.1:22890692-22896617 GCA_964016885.1 Eledone cirrhosa
GGATATATCATGTGAAAGTATGTGTACATATGCATGTGTATGAATGTCTGAGGGTGTGAGTGATATGTGTTTGTATGTGTGTGTGTATTTGTGGAGAAAGTCACAACGAAATAGATGTATTTATCTTCCAGGAGGACTAAATGACTTACACATCATTTAAAAACTGATTAATTCAGTCAAGACTAAACATTATAAATGTCCGCAGAAGACATTAAATAGCACCATAAACACCGCCTAGCTTTTTTCTCTAAACATACATACATACATATATATATAGAGAGAGAGAGAGCAAGAGAGAGAAATGGAGAGAGATAGAGATTATATATATGCACACATAATATATATACACATATACATATATATATATATATATATATATATATACATACATGCATAAATACATGTACACATATACACACCCAGAAACAGACATATATAGAGAGAGAGACAGACGCATATATATATATATATATATATATATTATATATATATATAGCATGTACACATATACATCCACAAACAGACATACACACAAATACATACATGCATGCACACATAAAAATATGTACACATATACATCCACAAAAATACACATACATATATATGTATACATAAAACATATATATATATCCAACAAAAAGAAATGTATATACATACATATATGAATATATTTACACGCCCAAAAATACACACATACACACACATACATACATATATATTTACACACCCACAAATACACACAAACACAGACACGCACGGACACACATACATAGATGAATACATTTACACACCCACAAACACTCACACATACATATATGAATACATTTACAAACACACATATACATGTATAAATATATTTACACACCCACAAATACACACAAACACATATACATATATGAATACATTTACACACCTACTAATACACACAAACTCACACATACATATATGAATACATTAACAAACACACATATACATATATGAATACATTTACACACCCACAAATACACTCAAACACACACATATATGAATACATTTACACACCCACAAATACAGCCACACACACATGAATACATCTACACACCCAAATACATCCACACACACACACATTATATATATATATATATATATATATATATATATATAAATGTGTGTGTGCGTGTGCGGGTTTGGCAGCCGCTCAATATTTCTTACATGGATTCTACCCTTCTCATTTGGTTTTCTTTTAATTTCCCTCCTTCCCATCACACACACACACACCCTCAAACACACACACACGCACACATCCTCAAACACACACACACATCCTCAAACACACACACACGCCCTCAAACACACACACACATCCTCAAACACACGCACACATCCTCAAACACACACACATCCTCAAACACACACACACGCACACATCCTCAAACAGACACACATCCTCAAACACACACACACGCCCTCAAACACACACACGCCCTCAAACACACACACATCCTCAAACACACACACGCAACCTCAAACACACACACACACACACCTTCAAACACAAACGCACACTCAAACACACACACATCCACAAACTCACACACACGCCCTCAAACACACACACACCTTCAAACACAAACGCACACTCAAACACACACACATCCTCACACACACCCGCCCTCAAACACACACACACCTTCAAACACAAACGCACCCTCATACACACACACATCCTCAAACACACATACACACCTTCAAACACAAACGCACCCTCAAACACACACACACCCTCAAACACACACACACCTTCAAACACAAACGCACCCTCAAACACACACACATCCTCAAACACACACACACGCCCTCAAACACACACACACACACCTTCAAACACAAACGCGCCCTCAAACACACACACCCTCAAACACACACACACACCTTCAAACACAAACGCACCCTCAAACACACACACCCTCCCCGCTCGCTCTCTCTCAAAACAATCTGCGCTGCACCGTGAAATGTTATTTTTTCTCTCCTGTTGTCACGTCATCAGTGAATCTCCAGTCAGAGACAGCCAACTATTTAGATAAAATCTACAACCACGTATGATTGATATTGTTCCATTGTTTATTCTGGTTGCTCTTGATAGCATTGTTTATATACACACATACATACATATATATATTTATATATATATATACATATTTATATATACATATTTATATATGTATATATATATACATTTTTATATATATATACATATTTATATACATATACATATTTATATACATATACATATTTATATACATATACATATTTATATACATATACATATTTATATACATATATATATACATATACATATATATATATACATAAACATATTTATATACATATATATATATACATAAACATATTTATATACATATATATATATACATAAACATATTTATATACACATATATATATACATAAACATATTTATATACGTATATATATACATATACATATTTATATACATATTTATATATATATTTATATATACATATTTATATACATATTTATATATATATTTATATATATATATACATATATATTTATATATATATATACATATATATTTATATATATATATACATATATATTTATATATATATATATACATATACATATTTATATATATATACATATACATATTTATATATATATACATATACATATTTATATATATATATACATATACATATTTATATATACATATACATATTTATATATATATATACATATTTAAATATATATATATACATATTTATATATATATACATATACATGTTTATATATATATATTTATATATAAATTTATATACACATTTATATATACATATTTATATATACATATGTATATATACATATGTATATATACATATTTATATACATATTTATATATACATATGTATATATACATATTTATATACATATTTATATATATATATTTAATATAAATGAGATTCTTTAGAAATCATCAGGAATCTCCGATTCCTGATGATTTCTAAAGAGTGAAACAGTTCTAGTCCTGTAGAATCTCATCTATATTAAAACTTGTATACTCTGCAATGTATTGAGTACCTTACTTACTTTACTGTGGTTATCTCCGATTCAACCCGGAATAACGTACTATATATATACTTATATATACATATATTTATATACATATATTTATATACATATATTTATATACATATATTTATATACATATATTTATATACATATATTTATATACATATATTTATATACATATATTTATATACATATATTTATATACATATATTTATATAAATATATTTATATACATATATTTATATACATATATTTATATACATATATTTATATACATATATTTATATACATATATTTATATAAATATATTTATATAAATATATTTATATATATATATTTATATACATATATTTATATAAATATATTTATATAAATATATTTATATATATATATTTATATATATATATTTATATATACATATTTATATACATATTTATATATACATATTTATATACATATATTTATATACATATATTTATATACATTTTTATATACATATATTTATATACATTTTTATATACATATATTTATATACATATTTCTATACATATTTATATATATATTTATATATATATTTATATACATATTTATATATATACATATTTATATACATATTTAAATATATATTTATATATATATACATATATATTTATATACATATTTCTATATTTATATGTATATACATATACATATATATTTATATACATATGTATATACATATATGTATATACATATACATATATATTTATATACATATGTATATACATATACATATATATTTATATACATATGTATATACATATACATATATATTTATATACATATGTATATACATATACATATATATTTATATACATATTTCTATATATATATTTCTATACATATATTTCTATACATATTTCTATATATATATTTCTATACATATTTCTCTATATATATTTCTATACATATTTCTCTATATATATTTCTATACATATTTCTATATATATATTTCTATACATATTTCTATATATATATTTATATACTTATTTATATATATATATATATTTATATACATATTTATATATACATATTTATATACATATTTATATATACATATTTATATATACATATTTATATACATATATTTATATACATATTTATATATACATTTTTATATATACATTTTTATATACACATATTTATATACACATATTTATATACACATATTTATATACACATATTTATATACACATTTATATACACATATTTATATACACATATTTATATACATATTTATATACATATTTATATATTTATATATATATATATATACATATAATATATATATATATACATATTTATATATATACATATTTATATATATATACATATTTATATATATATACATATTTATATATATACATATTTATATATATATATACATATTTATATATATACATATTTATATATATATACATTTATATATATATACATTTATATATATATATATACATATTTATATATATATACATATTTATATATATATACATATTTATATATATATACATATTTATATATATATACATATTTATATACATATTTATATACATATTTATACATATATATTTATATACAATATTAAATAAATGGAAACTATATTTATAAAACCATATTTATTTCATTATATATATTTCAGGGATATCATATTAACAATATGCTATGCCTTCCTCAGACAAAATACAATATAAACAGTTTTATAGATAAATAGATTCGACATACCGTAACAACATCGACTTGCATTTGAAAGGTTGATTTGGTAGTGAAAAAATTGTACACAGAGAGAAAGAAAGAGAAAAAAAAAAAAAAAAAAAAAGGAAAGAAAGACAGAAAACGAAGAAAAAGAAGAAAAAGAAGAAATGCATGGAACAAAATAGAGAGATGGAAAGATAGATAAAGAGAAGAACTTCATGTAAAGAAACAGAAAGAGATATAGTTCTTCTCTTTATCTATCTTTCCATCTCTCTATTTTGTTCCATGCATTTCTTCTTTTTCTTCTTTTTCTTCGTTTTCTGTCTTTCTTTCTCTCGGTGTACAATTTTTTCACTACCAAATCAACCTTTCAAATGCAAGTCGATGTTGTTACGGTATGTCGAATCTATTTATCTATAAAACTGTTTATATTGTATTTTGTCTGAGGAAGGCATAGCATATTGTTAATATGATATCCCTGAAATATATATAATGAAATAAATATGGTTTTATAAATATAGTTTCCATTTATTTAATATTGTAAATATACTCCAAATATTTGTCGAGTGCTTTTATATCAGTTATAAATATTTACTAGTTGTAACCCAACAATTTAAATATAACTTTCCATATATATTTATATATATATTTATACATATTTATATATATATTTATACATATTTATATATATAAAGACATATATTTATATATTTATACATATTTATATTTATATATATTTATACATATGTGTATACATATTTATATATATAAACATATATATATATATATATATATAAAATATTAAAATATAAGGAACTGTTTCATTGTTTTATTCATTATTTTTTTAATATTTTATCTTGACTCTGTATTCCGTTTATCTTTCACCGAAAGTAATTTTTCATTGCATCTCTTCTTTCCATGATATCCGGATTACATTGAGTTCTTCATACGGATTGGACACTGCCGTAAACTCTTGATAGATTTATCTACATATATATATATATATATATATATATATATATATATATATTTATACATATGTGTATATATATTTATATATAGTGACGAAACATAAGTCAATTGCATGAACTCATAATCCTTTAT
>OZ024762.1:22899317-22914317 GCA_964016885.1 Eledone cirrhosa
AGGGCAGTAGCTCTATGCTGCAAAGCATGGCGTCAGACCCGCTACCGATACTGCCAGTCCACCGCCCGGAGATGTGTAAAATAATAACAGAAAATTTCCATTAACTCTATTTTGGAGAACGACATAGAAATTTGATTTTCAAAATATATGTATAGATGTGATAAAGTGAATATTGGGCAAACCAAATTCGGAAAGAAAATACAGGGTTTTCCCCCGGAAAAATGTATAAACACATTGATTACCTGTACAGGCAATATTTATTAGAATGTTGTTGAAGTGTGTATATATCTTTTTGTGACATCCTCTATATTTACGAGTAATCCATCTTAGCGTAATCCTGTGTTTGTAGTTCAAACTAGTAACCCTGTATAATAACATTTTAAATACGCCTCGAGGATTATCATATTTTAATATAACTTGATATAAACTATGACAGATATTTTAATCAAAAATATATATTGACACACAATTTCAATCGGAATATACGTGTAAAAAGTAATGTTTGAATTATTTCAAGAATATTTTTGGTGAAAATAAAGTGGAGTATTTGCGGAGGGTCGAGTTAAAAGTCTAATAATTTTAAGACTATCTCGGTGAAAATAAAGTGTAGTATTTTCAGAGGTTCGAGTTAAAAGTGTGGTAATTACACGAGCATTTTTGGGGAAAATAAACTGTAGTATTTGGAGATAGTCAGTCTAAAAGTCTACAAATATGGTGTAGTACTTGGGGAACGTCGAGCTAAAAGTGTAGTAGTCTTAAAACTATTTTTGAGAAAATAAAATGTAGTATTTGGAGATGGTCAGGCTAAAAGTGTAGTAATCTTAAAACTATTTGGGTGAAAATAAGGTTTAGTAATTTTCAAGAGGAATAAGAGATATTCTAAACGTAAATAATTTGAGGCTTACCTCTTTTTTTTCTTTGTTGCAACGTGGTAAGCCGGTAGTATATCTGTACGAACTTGAATTAACGTCTGACTAAGAAGACGAGGCCATTTTGTCCTATTGCTTATATGTGTGTGCGAACTTGAATTAACGTCTGACTAAGAAGACGAGGCCATTTTTTCCTATTGCTTATATGTGTGTGCGAACTTGAATTAACGTCTGACTAAGAAGACGAGGCCATTTTTTCCTATTGCTTATA
Source organism: Eledone cirrhosa (assembly GCA_964016885.1). Taxonomy (NCBI): domain Eukaryota; kingdom Metazoa; phylum Mollusca; class Cephalopoda; order Octopoda; family Eledonidae; genus Eledone; species Eledone cirrhosa. Next base: position 22,900,458 of record OZ024762.1, read on the forward strand.
TGTGTGTGCCAACTTGAATTAACGCGTCCGACGAAGAAGAAGAGTCGATTTTTTTCGTTGGTTAAATCTGTATGAAATTTGAATTAACGTCCAACGAGGAATAAGAGATTACTGTTTTGGACTCTTCCTTCTCGTAGTCGGAAGTTTATGTTAGTTGTTAGCGACGTTTCAACTGTAAAAAAGAAAAGAGGGAAGCCTCGAATTATTTCTTATTCATCTTGAAAATTACTAAGCATTATTTCTACCGCAAAATTACTACACATTTCACCCGACCATCCCCAAATACTTCACTTTATTTTCACAAAAAATATTCTTGAAATAATTTAAACATTAATAATGGTTTCTGATTTAGGTACAAGGCCGACCATTTTTGGGTAAAAGGAAAGTCGATTAAATCTACATCAGTGTATTACTGGTACTTTATTTTATCGACCACGTAAGGATGAAAGGCAAAGATAACGTCGACGTGAAAAGCTGGGTGTAATAATTGTTTCTACTTTAGGCACAAGACCAGCAATTTTCGGGGAGGGGTAAAAGTTGATTAAATCAACGCCAGTGTTTACTGGTTCTTTATTTTATCGATTCTGTAAGGGTGCAAAGCAAAGCTAACCTTGGCGGGGTATGAACCCAGATCATGAAGGGCCGTAACTCATGCAAAGCATGACGTCCGACCCTCTATCGATCCTGCCAATCCACCGCCCTTAAAAGTTGGGTGTAATAATAAAATATAATAGCTTCAGCGTAATCGGTAAATGAAAGAGAAGTGGCATGCCAAATCGAATAGAGCAAAGCTTCAAATTAAATAGCATTAAATACCTTCTCGTGGTTACTTCCGCCGTCTTTTGTTTCAACTTCAAATCAAATCTTCCATGCTGTTGAAAATCGATTCCTTTAATCTCTACAGGGTTGAAGATGTAAAAAACAACTAAAAATCAAACAAAAAACCTACCAAAGAAAATATAAAATAACAAACCAAGGCATCGTCAATAACTTCATTGAACTTAATTCAGAATTCGTGCTCTTAGAAATGTATGTGTCAACTTAAGAAAGTATTATCATTACCATAACCATCATTATTATTATTATTATTATTATTATTAACAGTATTGTTATTATTGTATTTATTGTTGTTGTTGTTGAATTTTTATCACGAATTCCACCCTTTTGCACCAATCTATATTTCGCTTTGGTCACATCGTGATGAAACATATATAACAACAAATATAATACCGAAACAGAGGAGTTTCTTAAGTTGATTGAATGTAAGAGAGACAATGTATTTGGTTTGGAAAAGACTGAATAATATAACTGTTTAATAAAATTATATTAAATGAAATGAAATCAGAAATAATAACGGAGACTTTTGAAGAAAATAATGAGAAAATATATGAAAATAAAAAGAGAATTGCTGACGAAAGCAGAAATCTTAGAGAGAAATATGCTTTCCACCTGTTATAATATTCCTGACTAAGAATGTTATCACGGAATAATCAGTGTTCACATAATAGGTGGTATAGCTGCAAATAACAGCGATACAAAAGGCAACATAAAATATCTCTAATTGGGGAATGTTTGGTATTATTTCAGCATTCTTCGAATGAAACGAATCTAATTCCTTGAGTCATAATGGAACGACATAGAAGCTGAAACAGAAACATTGAGAGATAAACGTTTAGAAAACATGTAGTCTTACGTCATATGTCTCGGTCTATTGTCCACAATTTACACTTGTGTTACTTTGATAGACAGACAGACTAGCTATGGTTTCTAATTTAAAAGACAAAGCCAGAGTATTTTCCTTTAGGGGGAGTAGAAAAATAATTATATCCATTAAAGTCTGTTTTCGAATTGAGAGATCACAGCTCCGATTAGAGAGTCTCTCGTGGTAGAGCCGCTACTTCTCCGAATTGAGAGATTACACCCCAATACGATGGGCATGCGGTTAGAATGTCTCAAACAAGAATCGCTGGACAGATTTGTAGCTTGGAGATCAGAGAGTCACTCCAGTTAGAGCCGCTACTTCTCCGAATTGAGAGATCACAGCTCCGATACTAGAGGCATGTAGTTAGAGTATCTCAGGAATGAATCACTGGACAGATTTGTAGCTCTCAGATCAGAGAGTCACTCCAGGTAGAGCGGCTACTTCTTCGAATTAAGATATCACAGCTCCGATACTATGGACATGTGGTTAGAATGTGTCAGGAAAGAATCATTAGAGAGTCACTCCAGGTAGGGCTGCTACTTCTTTGAATTAAGAGATCATAGCTCCGATAATATGGACATGTGGTTAGAATATCTCAGGAAAGAATCACTGGACATATTTGTAACTCAGAGAGTCACTGCAGGTAAAGTCACTGTTTCTCTGAATTGTGAGATCACTACTCTGATACTATGGGCATGTGGTTAGCATCTCTCAGGAAAGAATCGCTGGACAGATTTTACAGGCAAAACCAACCGGCAAGAGTCCTTGAGGTCGACCCCGAGCAAGCTGGTTAGTTGGATAACATCCATGAGCTTGGCTAGTCACGTTCGGGGATCCAGCCGGATCAATTGGAGACGGTTGCTTCTGACAGGAACCCTTGAAAGAGGTTCTAAGGACTCTGCCCCCACAACCCCCTCGGAAATAAATACGGGGAGAAGACAAAGAATTAAAAATTTGTTATTAAATAAGTTATTTAACAATTAAATAACTTATTTTCTGTGTAATTAAACGGTGTCTGCATGTGTAATGACTTAGAGCGAAGGATCTTCGCATGAGTCATCTCCGGATCTACCTAAATGTCAATTCATTTGTATGATGGAAGGTATTCTAGAAACTACGTTTTTACGTTTTACAAGACTGTCATTTTAAACCTGGCAGTGAGTGCTCACCCCTTTCTAGGCCTGAGTACAGCAGATTTTCCAGAGAAAGATAGAAAGTGAGAGTGAAGAAAATGAGAAAGAGACATAAAAGAAGAATTGAACCCAGTACGAGACTGGTATTTTGTTTTATTGGCCTCGAAAGGATAAAAGACAAAGTTGAACTCGGCGGAATTTGAACTCAGACAGTAGAGAGCCTGAACGAATACAATAAAGCATTCTATCTGACGTTCTAACGACTCTGCCAATTCGTCGACTCAGATACGCATACATTTTCTATTCTAAGGCGGGTAAAATTCCCGAGACCCATGGACGAGTTCTCGCCAGCGGTCTCTGTCCCTTATTATCGCTGCCATGTCCTGCGTCTCCAACAGACCAGTGTCTGTCCTTAGGGCATCAACATACGTTAACCTTGGTCTTCCTCTTCTAGTGTGTCCATGTAGGGGCTCCCAAAGGAGCACTGAGTGCAATGTCCACTCTGGATGTCGGTGAGCATGTCCAGCTAACCTCAGTCTCCTCTGTGTCACTTTTGAGCTGACTTTTGGGATGCTCCCATACAGCTGTGAGTTTTTCATCCTCAGTGTATACTGATTAATGTTCAGAGCCATCCTCAGCATTCTCGTGTAGCACCCATCCACCATCTGAGTGAGTTTCTTGGTCAGTGTCCAAGTCTCAGACTCATACAGCACACAGACTCCACTGTAGCAATGAAGAGGCGGATTTTCAGGTCTCTACGAAGGTCCGACTTCCACACCGATCTCAAGCTGTATATAAATACTGTCTATAAATACTGCAAATTCAAACAGCAAAATAAATATTGCTAAATTTATCGATGTAATAAGATAATGAAGCCAAAAACTTTCAATGCTCTTCCAAGTATTTTTAACACGAAGAAAAAAAAATCATTTGTGAATATATTTAGCATTAGAGAAGTAGAAAAAAAGATATTATTTTTAGGTAATTTTTTATTCTAATGTGTGTGTCCATTCAACTTCCTTGACTGGTATAAAATAAGAATCGCAACTCAGAACCTTATGCACGCACGGACTCACTCACTCACTCACTCACTCACTCACTCACTCACTCACTCACTCCCCCCCCCCCCCCTCTCTCTCTCTCTCGACCTGTCCAGCGGGGAAATCTCTCAGCCACTTTTCTCTTGTAAAAATGGCTACTGCTTTCATTATGTAAAATCTCCCCATTTTTGCCTTATTTCTCCCCGTTTTGGGGCAATTTTTTTCATAGTACTCCCTGTTTTGGGTTTTTAGAAGTTGGCAGGTACATACATACATACATACATACATACATAATACATACATACATACATACATACATACGCGCACACACGCAAACATACGTACGTTGGTACGTACCAACCAGATCTGACCAACTCTCCCCGTCGGACGGGGAAATCTCCCACCCACTTTGGGGTGGATGCGAGATGATATAACAGTACTGTATTTCCCGGCGCTGAAGACGCTTCGTCCTCGAGGATACACCCTAATTTTGACAAACAAAAATTTGAAAATAAATAATTGTTTCTACATTTGGCACAAGGCCAGCAATCAGCCAGTACATTACTGGTACTTAATTTTATCGACCCCGTAAAATATTATATTATTTATTATACAAGTATATTTTTAACAAGTATATTTTTTATATATTATTTACAATTTAAGGGTGGTGGATTGGCAGTATCGGTAGAGCCTCAGACATCATGCTTTGCAACATAGAGTTACGGCCCTTTACGGCCTGAGTTCAAATCCCGCTGAGGTTAACTTTGCCTTTCATCCTTACAGGGTCGATAAAATAAAGTACCAGTAATGTACTGAGATATTGCTGGCCTTGTGCCAAAAGTAGAAACAATTATTTACAATTTACTTGTAGACAGGTCTCTCTGGAAATAGTGTTCGGGGGGGGGGGCGTTGAGGGTCTTACGTGGCCGTGAAGGAAAGTGGGGGACGGTTGCCCAAAAGTTTCAGAACCTCTGATCTAATGTTTACAGATTTACATTAGATATAAAAGAAGAAAAGCGTTTGTTAAAAGCTTCCTTTGAACATATGTCACACATTTAGTATGTAAAGTTGGAGTAAATATTTACCGTTTGATTTCAGTAAATTTTACAACTAACTCTGCTAACGTGTTTTCCCCCGTTAGATAAATTATCACAGCAAATTTTATATTTCAGACTTTTAACATTTCCGAGAATGGCTTCAAAGAACTAACAACTATCCATCAGACCCCAGCCTTACCCTCTCTTCGACATGAAATATAAACTCGTTTTTAATTGTGCGTGTGAACTTTTATAGAAATCTGTACATCTTCGATTTTTTAATATTTCTTTTTTTTAGCAGACACGTGCGACAGTGTAGCCTCATGGTTAGTTCTTAGGTTTAATATCTTTTCAGGTTTCTCTACAAATATGTCATTTCTTTCAAAAAATATCTTTCGATGAACGTCTTTCGCCAAATTTCTTTCTTTCTAGTTTCAACTTCAAGCGATTTCCCTTCGAGAATTGCATGTTTAGGGGCATAGCTTAGTGGTTAGAGCATTGGGCTTGCAATCGAAAGGTTGTGAGTTCTATTCTCAGACCGGGTGATGTGTTGTTTTCTTGAGCAAGACACTTTATTTCACGTTGCTCAAGCTTACTCAGCTGTGGCATGTGATTCTGCGTACCCAGTGCCATGATCTCATCAGGCAGCTTCTTAAACAATAAGGTTACTTTCTCGAGGCAATCCAACTTAAAACGACAAAGAAACAGACAACGATGATGTTCTTGAAGCTTTCGCTCGTTCCCTTGGTGTGTATATATATATATTTATATATATATATATATATATATATAGGAACGAGTAGGACCCCGACGGCTGAGCTCAAGCCGTTTCGACGGCTAATTCTGGACTAAATATATATATATATATATATATATATATATAAAGAATCAAAAAGAACAGAAAGATGCAGTAAAAGAGATTTATTCGGTTCTAACGTACGTTTCAATAGACATCAATTTGCCTAGATCTCGCTGCATCTATAATATTATATAGTTAGTAGAACATTCGACATCCAATGCACAATCGATTCCATATCATCAGAGATTATATTTCCGAATAAATCTCTTTTACTGCATCTTTCTGTTCTTTTTGATTCTTTATACACGCCCCGGAATATAGCTAAACTGGAATATACACCTATTTTCTGCATTTCGTTGAGCACCACTCTGTTGTAAGCTGACCTTCCCCTACACGGTACATAACACTGTGTCCTGGAAAACCTTAATGCACTCGTGCATAACCAATTATATATATATATATATATATACAGTGGCGAACTGGGTCTAAAGATATTGGTTGCTAATAGATAAAGGGGGCCCGCCCACATATAGAGTGCTATCAATTAATTTTTATAATGAATAAACAATATTTTCGAAAAATACATAAGTGGAAACAAAACAGTGCAATCACATTTTTGCGGAAAAATATCTTAGTTTCTCCAATAAAAAATATTATGAATTTTGCGAAATCCAGAGACTTTCAATAATGACCAGAAGTCGACACTAAATATTACTAATAGCTCAAGGGACGACACCACATATTTTTAACTTTGATTTTGAAAGTAGGTTTATAATTATCAATTTTCAACATGCCTTTGTAGCTATCTCGGTGGCCTAGTTGGAAGAATCACACGCGGTGGTGATCCTGGTCAGAAGTTCGATCCTGCTCGGGAGTAGAGTTCCCAGCAAACCTTTTCAGTTTTTTTTCTATGGGTTGTAAAATAAAAATTGAAAAAGACTACGTGCCCTCTTAACCAGTATCATACTTATAAACCTGCTTTCAAAATTTTCAAAACAGTGTTGTGGTGTCGGTCATGTTTTTCTTAAGGTCGACTTCTAAATCATTTGGCTATACTTTAACCTGTAATCCATGTTTCATTTCTGTTGCACCTCATTTCTCTCTCTCTCTCTCTCTCTCTCTCTCTCTCTCTGAGTTTTAGGCTTACTTTATTCATATATATATATGTTTTTGCATGTCAGATTCAAACTTATAATGATTGGCATTGTATATATATACACATATATATACATATATTATTTGTTTGCTAAAATAATCAAATTAAATTAATTCAACAGTTAAACACACTTAGGAATAATAGTTTGTTACCAGAGGGCCAAAAGATTGACAAGTCGACCCTAAATATTACTAATAGCTCTAGGAAAGCCATGAACGACACCACATATTTTTAACTGTGATTTTGAAAGTAGGTTTATAATTATCAATTTTCATTATACTTGTGTAGCTGTCTCGGTGGCCTAGTTGGAGGAATAATAGACGGTGGTGATCCTGGTCTGAGGTTCGATCCTGGTCGGGAGCAGGTTTCCCAGTAAACCTTTTCAGTTTTTATTTGTTGGTTGTAAAATATATACAGAAAACGGTTACATGTACCCCTTAACCAGGATTTAAACCAAGGTTAGGATCTTCACCCAAGATCTCTAGTACCCAGAGACAACTACGAACATTTTATGAAAATTCATACTTATAAACATTGGTGGCGGAATGTGTCTAAAAATATTGGTTGCCAGGAGATGAAGTGTGCCCATATACATATAGAGTGCTATCATTTAATTTTTATAATGAATAAATAACATTTTCGAAAAATACTTAAGTGGAAACAAAACAGTGCAAACAAATTTTTGCGGAAAAATATCTTAGTTTCTCCAATAAAAAATCTATTTTGCGAAATCCAAAGACTTTGAATAATTACCTTTGATCTTTCACATTCATTCAATGTATATATATATATATATATATATATATATATATATATATATATATATATATATATATATATATACTTGGTGTGGGTACTTAAAGCGTCCGTATGCGGGAGGCCGTTTGATCACTCGATGCTCTTACAGAGCAGAGTATAATATCACATAACAAACGGAGAATCAGTGGTGCGACAAATTAAACTTTATTAAACATATTACAATCGTTTCTCTGGCGACGAGCTCGAGGCACGATCGATGCAATGATCGAACCTGACTCTGAATAATCGAACCTTCCTCCTGGAAACTCTGCTTCGAAAAGGCTATTTTCATCATTTCTAAAAATAGCAAAACAATTGATGCTTTGAATATGATTAATTATTGGTCGTTAGACATGCTCAACCAGCCGTGACGCTTAAACCAATCAGCTTTACTAATTCAGTGAAACTACACACTGATTGGTCGAAATACAGTTTGCAGGGCTTAGCATTCTGGAGCCACTTTTCCCTGTATAAAATGTATAAAAGGTAGGAAATTTACCCATCTTATTACAGTTGAAAATTGCAAACTTGACTGTCACCACATATTATGAACCTGAAGATTGCGAAAGCATGAAAGTACTTGTTCAATTAACACTTAGAATTTAATATTCTACCATACTATTTCATTATAATACCATTATAAATTTTAAAGGATTGTAAATAAAACGAGTAAATCAGACAAAGTTAGAATTCCTCTTATTAATATATATATATATATATATATATATATACAGTATATATATATACATATATATATAACGAAGGAATTCTGGTAAGGAAGTAGATGGACCATAACATATATATATACTGTGTACCTTTGTGATCCCAACATTCGGCGTCCGGGTTATTCGCTAAATTTTCCTTAGAATCTAATCAGTAATTGTTCGTGGAAACCACCACATATTCGCGAAATCGTAAATATCTTCCGCAATGTTTTTAATGGCATTTTTTAAAGTAAAGTGAAGTTGGAAATTGCGACAAGCTGTGATTACTTTGCACTTATTCTAGGTGTATGTACGTACAGATTTAGGTGTTTCAATGCCCTACTTGTTAAATTATATATAAGATATATAATGATGTAATAGGAATTAGGTGAGATGAGAGATTTGAATAAAATAAAATTAATTATAATTTAGTGTAGTATTCAGAATCTGGTTGATTAACGATTCCTTGTATCAGAGATAGAATGTGTGAAATTCTCCACGTCTCATCCGTTGGGTTTGTAATTATGTAATTTAGATTTATTTAATTAATTTGCTGAAACTGAGAAGTGAATTTATCTCTTCTGATGCCTCCATACTTGTTCACGTATACACACGTATCTCTCTCTCTCCCTCTCTCTGTATATATATATAATTTCTCTCTCTTTCTTTCTCTCTCTCTATCTCCCTCTCTCTCTCACTCTCTCTCTCACTCTCTCTCTCTATAGATATATATCTATCTGTCTATATATATATATGTCGTACATACCTATACATGTATACGCGTTTATACATATATCCGTATGTATCTCTTTGTATATCTGTATGCATATAGATGTGTGTGTGTATATATAAATAGCTGTAGGCGTGTGTGTGTGTCCGTGTGCGTGTGTGTGCGTGTATTTATATATATATATATATATATACAAAGAGAGAGAGAGAGAGAGAGAGAGAGAGAGAGAGAGAGAGAGAGAGAGAAGAGAGAGAGAGAGAGAAAGAGAGAGAGAGAGAGATACATATAGGAAAATCTGCTTAGTAGAATCGAGACGTATCCGAGACCGCGCGATTTCAGAGTCAGGTTTGATCACCATATCGATCGTGCCTCGAGCTGATCACCCGAGAAACGATTGTAATATGTCCAATAAATTCCTTTCGTCGCAACACTGATTCTCTTTTTCGGCGATATCATACTCTGCTCTATGAGGGCATTGAGTGCTTATACGGCCTACCCATACGGACGCTTTAGCACCCAACACCAATTATATATATATATAGATAGATAGATGTAGGTGTATCTGTATATATATAGGTGTAGGTGTGTGTGTATATATTTAGCTGTACATGTGTGTATATATATATATATAGATGTATGTGTGTGTATATATATATATACATAGGTGTATGTGTGTGTGTATATATATATATATATATAGAGAGAGATGTATGTGTGTATATATATATATATATAGATGTATGTGTGTGTATATATATACATAGGTGTATGTGTGTGTGTGTGTATATTTATATATAGAGATGTATGGTGTGTGTATATATATAAAGCTGTATGTGAGTGAGTGTGTATATATATATATATGTATATACCTGTATGTGTGTGTGTGTCTATATATATATAGCTGTATAGGTGTGCGTGCATATATATATAGCTGTATAGGTGTGTCTGTATATATGTATATATATATATACTGTATAGGTATGTCTGTGTATATATATATATATGTGTGTTTTTGTGCATATATATGTATATATGCGTATGTATGTATCTATTTGTCTATGTGTGTGTGTGTGTATGTTTACAATATTTACCGAAATACTAGAAATACAGAAAATACTTCCATCTTTCATCTTTCGTGTAACTTAATACAATATTTCGGTGCAAAACTCCCTTGCTCAAAGTAAAACAGAAATAACTAAACTTCACGAAAACAACAAAAAACCGCCATAAAAATCGAAAAAAAATAACAAAAACAACAACAAATAAACCCCATAAAAATCAACAATAGTACAATAAAAACAAATAATAATAATAATAATAATAATAATAATAATAATAACAATAACAATAAAAATAATAACAGTAATAATAATAGTAATAATAATAACTCAATTATTTCCGGCTTGCGTAACACTTAACAATGTGTTCACTATTACATTATATTACACAATATATTGGATTAGAGGACAAAGCACTGCGTGGTATTGGATTCCATTAAGTAACATGGAGTAATATTGTGTTATTATCCAGGAAGTCAGTAAGGTCGATATTGTGTAGCAGCTAGAAAGATAGACAGATAGATTAAAACGATTAGTCAGTAATTAGACTTTCATTTTCTTTCTTTCTTTATCTCTTTCTTTCTTTCTTTCTTTTTTATCTCTTTCAGTAACAGTGACTTTCTATCTCTCTATCTATCGCTATCTAGTGCTATCTTTCTCTCTCTCTCTCTCTCTCTCTCTCTCTCTCTCTCTCTCTCTCTCTCTGTATATATATATATATATATATATATATATGTGTGCGTGTGTGTGTGTATGTATTTCTCTCTCTCTCTCTCTCTTTCTATCACCATCTATCTCTCGCTAGACATATATATATATGTATATATATATATAGAGAAATAGATACATATATATGTATATATATTTTTTTTCTATGTCTATCTCTCGCTATATATATATATATGTATATACAATATATAATTCTCTTTTCTCTCTCTCTCTCTCTCTCTCTCTCTCTCTCTCTCTCTCTCTCTCTCTCTCTCTCTCTCTCTCACTCTCTCTCTCTCTCTCTCTCTCACACACACACACTCATATACACACCATTGTCGTTCTAATTCTCTCCAAACGCATTTCCGCCCTTCTCTGTTTAACTGTCCACATCTCACGCTTTTTATCCAACGCATCTCTGTGTCTCTTTGAACATTTGATACGCTATAATTTGTACGGAGTCCACGATTCGTTGGAATTGAATGACGGATGGTCCCAGGTAAAATCGGTGCAGTTTAAATCAGCGCACATTGTATATATATATATATATATATATATATATATATATATATACTTAGTACTTGTGTGTGTATATATATATATATATATATATATATATATATATATATATATAAATAGTAGAGAGGAAAATAAATTTTCAGTACAAAATGCTGAAGAGATTCTTTCAGTATAATATCAAAACATTTATTTATAAAGTGGATATTTCCGCATTTAATAATACCAGTTTCAGCATTATATACTTTTTCAACTGCGGATATGCATAATGTACTTATGTCGCATATATATACGAATAATAAAAAGGGGAAGAAAAATTATTAGATTTTACAGACATATTTAGAGAGGAGCGTTCATTTCTCGACATGTTTGTCCTTCGTTCTCTGTTAGTTGGCTGACCTATATATATATATATATATAACGAAGAAAATGTGGTAAGGAACCAAATAGACCATAACGCACCAAAGTACTCAATACTTAGGGTAGTAGAGTGGGTAATAGGAACGAGTAGGACCCCGACGGCTGAGCTTAAGCTGTTTCGACGGCTAATTCTGTCCATAATTAGCCGTCGAAACGGCTTGAGCTCAGCCGTCGGGGTCCTACTCGTTCCTATATATATATATATATATATATATATATATTGGTAAACGGAATATATATATAGATAGATAGATATCGCCCCCCCCCCCACTCTCAAGCGTGAACCTAATACTAACACTTTGTACTGCACTCTTCGCTTTCTTTTTGTTTTCTGTTTTATCTATTATATATATATATATATATAGAGAGAGAGAGATACACGCACTCAGCCTTTGTATATATATAGAGAGAGAATTCACAAGGATCAAAGCTATGTTCAAAGCATTTATTCACTTACAATTGTTTCATCCAAACCTAGGCTTGGTGTCTTCGGAGCATTTTTCAATGTTTGTACATATAATTAACCTCCTATCCAACGCAAGAGACATACAGATACATATATATATATATTGATGTACAGTGGAGTGACATATATTATACTATACTATATTTGTACAGCAATTCAAATTCAAAATCAAAATCAAAATTAAAATTAAAATTAAAATACATTCGCCAGATAACAGATAATGCAAGAGGATAGTTTGATAGTCAGATCTAGTAGGTAGTGTATGCGTTAGTTACACATGGTAATAAATTACTGACCTTCCCTGTTTATGGTTTAAAATATACATAACTATAAATAGTATCCTTAATATTATATATATATATATATATATATATATATATATTCATTTTATAAAGGCTAAAGAGTGAGTCTTTTTCTTCAGGTGTTTCATATGTTCTATTTCTATTGTCAAGGAATCGAACCCACATTATGATCACAAGCCTAACACCTTTAACAACACCAGAAGGCCACAAAGCACCCTACCCAGTTCTCGCTGCTCTATTTCTACTGTAAAAAATCGAACCCTTGCATTATGAGCACAAGCCCAACATCTTTACCCACACCAGTAGGCCACAGAGCCTCCTACACACTTCTTAAGACAGTACGTGTAAATTTAGCTCAGTCTTGTATCTCTCACTGCTCTATTTCTGTTGTCAAAGAATCGAACCCTGGCATTATGATCAGAAGCCGAACACCTTTAACTATACCAGTAGGTCACACGGCCACTACACAAATCTTAACGCACCACGTGTAAATTTATTTCAGTCTGCTCTATTTGTATTGTCAAGGAATCGAAGCCACAGCATTGTGATGACAAGTGCAGCATCTTTAACAACACCAGTAGACCACAAGGCCTCCTCCACACTTCTTAACACACCACGTGTTTATTTAGCCTAATGTTAAAGAATCGAACCGTAACATTATGATCACAAGCATAACATTTTTTAACAACACCAGTAGGCCACAGGGCTCCTCCACACCTTTTAATACACCACGTGTAAATTCAGTAGTCTCCTCTATCTGTATTATCTCTCGCCGCTCCATCTCTATTTGTCAAAGAATCGAAGCCACAACATTATAATCACAAGCCCAACACATTTAACAACAGCAATAGACCCCAGAACCTCCTACACACATCTTAGGACAGTACGTGTAAATTTAGCTCAGGCTTTTATCTCTCCCTGCTCTATTTCTATTGTCAAAGAATCAAGCCCACAACATTGTGATCACAAGGGCGGTGGATTGGCAGTATCGGTAGAGGGTCTGACGCCATTACTTTGCAGCAAAGAGTTACGGCCCTTTATGGTCTGAGTTCAAATCCCGCCGAGGTTAACTTTGCCTTTCATCCTTACGGGGTCGGTAAAATAAAGTACCAGTAATGTATTGGGTATTTGCTGGCCTTGTGCCTATATAAGAAACAGTTATGATCACAAGGCGTGTGGCTGAGTGGTTAGAGAATTGGATTCGCAATCGTAAGGTTGTGAGTTCGATTCCTGGACCAGGCGATGCGTTATGTCCTTGAGCAAGACACTTTATTTCGCGTTGCTCCTTCTA
>OZ024762.1:22929317-22931817 GCA_964016885.1 Eledone cirrhosa
AATGGTCACTATGTCTAGCAGCAAGTTGGTGGGAATGAAATATTTTAACCTCAAATAAAAGACATGGACTGAAATCTTGCAACAGAACGAACTCTATTGAAACCCCTATTCCCTCTTCCACCATTTTAGCCGTTGGGTTAACGTCGTCCAACACAAATGGAAGTAGAAAAGTAATATTAGTAGCAGTAGTAGAAGTAGTTTTGAAAGAATATTGAAAGAAGACCAGTAAGAATGTCGAAAGACTCACAACCAACAAATCAATCAATAACGTTTCCTATTTTCTTTCTTTCGTCTCTCTTTCACACAATTATTCTCTCCTTCATTTCACTCCACATCTCCTTCGTTCATAGCAAAAATGTAAAGTGCATCCTTAGTTAAATTATTGTTGCTTTTGTTATTACTATTATTATATATTTTATATTATTATTATATATTTATTATATATTTTATGAGTTCAAATCCCGCCGAGGTTAACTTTGCCTTTCATCCTTACGGGGTCGATAAAATAAAGTACCAGTAATGCACTGGGTGTTTGCTGGCCTTGTGCCTAAAGTAGAGACAATTATTATATATTTTGTGCATTTTTTAAATTAAAATATGGAGCGGGTGGGGTGGGTTGGGGGTTCAAATACATTTCTTTCATTTTAAATCGTCAGACGAAGTGTGTTGGTGCATTTAGTGAGCAACCTTTAAATTCTAGGTTCAAATACCATCCAAACAACTACATACCCCAACAACACACTCACACATCCAACCACCCATACACCAAGCTACCAACCCAAATATCCAACCAACTACACACTGAACCAAGCACACACACACAGCTACACACTGAACCATCCAACCAAGCACACACACACACACACACGCAGCTACACACTGAACCATCCAACCAAGCACACACACACACACACACGCAGCTACACACTGAACCATCCAACAAAGCACACACACACACACACACACACACACAGCTACACACTGAACCATCCAACCAAGCACACACACACACACACACACACACAGCTACACAGTGAACCATCCAACCGACCACACACGCACACACACACGCACACACACACACAGATACACAGTGAACCATCCATCCAACCAACCACACAACACACAGCTACACAGTGAACTATCCAACCAACCACACAACACACGCAGCTAAACACTGAATCCCCCAACCAGCTACTCACCCAATAACCCAACCAAATACACAACTGACTAACAACACAACCAACTAAAAAGAGTCAACTGACCAGAGCTCCCCACGCCCCCACAACCAACCACACACTGTTAACAGACCACAGTCAACCAAACACCCACAACCTACCACCCATGTAGCCTACCACACACCTAACTAAGCACACAGTCAACCGACCAGCCACTCTAACGACCCCCTCCCCCCCCCCCCCAACCATCAGAACACAGCTACCTAGCCGCACACTCGCATCATTAACCATCCACCCCTTTAGGAAACCACATACAACTATCAGTACAAAGCCACCTTGACACACGCACGCACGCACACGCACACAAACACGCACGCACGCGCGTTCAGCCAGCCAGCCAGCCGCGGCACACACACGCAGCCAGCCACACACACACATCTACCCACACGCACACAACCAACCAACCACACACACAGTAAAAGAGCCAACCACATATACACACAACTACGCACACACACAACCAACGAACGACACACACACACATCTACCCAGCACTCGCCAACGAACCAACCAACCAACCACACACACATACACACCTAACCAACCACAAACACACACAACTAACCAACCACACACACACACAACTAACCAACCACATACACACAGAGCCAAACAGCCAACCACAGATACACACAACTACACACACACACAACCAACGGACCACACACACACACACACACACACACACATCTACCCACATACTCGCCAGCAACGACATATACACACACACACAGCCAACCACACATACACACACACAGGCAGATAGCTAGCCAACCACACACACACAGCCAACCAACCAACCACACACAACCAACCAACCACACACACATATTTACCCCCACACCCGCCAACCAACCACACCCACACAGCCAACCAACCAGCCACAGACACACAACCAACCAACCACACACACACATATTTACCCACACACATGCCAACCAACCACACCCACACAGCCAACCAACCAACCACAGACACACAACCAACCAAACACACGCCCGCCAACCAACCACACACACACACAGCCAAACAGCGAACCACGCATACACACAACCAACGAACCACACACATACATCTACCCACACACACACAACCAACCAACCACACACACACAGAAAACCACACACCCACACACCCACACAACCTACCAACGCAAGAACATTTCCTGTCTGTCAGCAGTTTGGCAGAATGCTGCTAGAAAGATTCTATAAACAATTGAATTGATTCCGATAAAATCTTCCCTTATCAGTGAGCTGGCTTAA
>OZ024762.1:22941817-22944317 GCA_964016885.1 Eledone cirrhosa
TTGTTTCTTCTCGTTTCAGTTTCATTTTTTTTCAGTTTCTTTTCCATATTTTTCCAGCTTTTTTTTTTCGTTCTTATTTTCGTTTTTTTTTTCGTTTTTATTTTATTTTATTTTTTTTTCATTTTCCGTTAGTCGCCATATAATTATTTCTAGCTAACTTGTTAATTTCTACATATAATTCCATGCGAAATATGTTAACACTAACTTCTAACACACACAAAATTGATTTTGGTTTTGGTTTTCATGCAAATGGCGTTTCTCTCTCTATGAATGCAGTTAAACGCTACATTCAGAGGTTAGAAATAACAGCCGTTTTTGTCAGTAAGAATTCTGTGAATTCTCTTACTGATAATTCCTATAGCCTAGGCTCAAACGAATTCGTTAATTTTAATAATAAAGCAACACGTGTGAGTATTCGTCTGTCTGCATTCGTAATATCTTTAGTTTCCTTTCACTAAGGCCATGGCGGATCTCACCATCAAGTAGTTTTCGTCGGGGGCATCTAACTACGTACTTAGTTCTCTCTGTAGCTATTATTTAATCGATATCTATTTATTGAAAATCAAGGTTACCGGTTTTTGTGTGTGTTATTTTTGTATTTATTTATATATATTTTTTTATCTTTTGTTTGTTTTTATTAGCATTCTGATAAAGGAACGCAAAACCGGTTTTAGGCGTTGAACATAAACAGGAACACGGATAGTTGCATAAGCCAATAGAACACACATAAGACACACAAACACACATACACACACACACACACTCACACCTACATACATACATATATTCATACCAAACTAGTTAGGAAATTACATGTATAATCCATTAATAGAACAGTAAAAATATGTAAAATATTCAAAAAATTCTGCATCTAATAACTGCATGTACATATGTATATATACAATGCATGTGCAGATGCACACATATAACTCAAAATATGCACATCCATACCTGCACACTCATTCGCGCACGCATGCAGACATGCATACATATCTACCAAATTGATATCGTTTAAATTCCATTGACTCTTGTATCTATGTTAGCAACCGGCTCTCACTCTCTATTGATAAGAATTTATAAAATTATAAAACCTGAAGAACATACATACATACAAACATACATAGATATATATCGGTGAAGGCGTGTGGCGGAGTGGTTAGAGAATTGGATTCGCAATCGTAAGGTTGTGAGTTCGATTCCTGGACCAGGCGATGCGTTATGTCCTTGAGCAAGACACTTTATTTCACGTTGCTCCTTCTACCTGGAGTTGCGACCGATAGATAGTATTAGCAATTGGAGAGACCAACGGAAACATTGTTCCCTCGGTCCGATTTGACGAAAGTCGATCGTTCCTTTATACATATATACATACACAACTGGTTAGGAAATTACAAGTACAATCCATTAATGGAACAGTAAAAATATGTAAAACATTCCAAAAATGTTGCATCTAATAACTGCATATACACATGTACAGATACAAAGCGTATACACATGCACACATACAACTCAAAACATACACATCCACGCATACAATAACGTCCATACCTACACACACATGCATGCAGACATGCATACATATCTACCTAGTTGATGTGTAAATTCCAATGACAGAGTATTGTGTCTATTAGAAACCGACTCTCTCTGTGTTGGCAAAAATTTGTGAAATTATAAAACCAGAACATACACACATATATACATACATACATACATACATACATACATACATACATACATACTAGGCCACCCGTAACCCGTTGCGTCATGTTCAATTAACATTTTTTTTTAAAATCATGTTCGCTTAAAAATAATCTTTAAATCATTAAAATATACAGACATATAGATAATGTAAAATGAAATTGAAAGACCCATATATATATGTGTGTGTGTGTGTGTGTGTGTGTGTGTGTGTGTGTGTGTGTGTGTGTGTGTGTGTGTGTGTGTGTGTGTGTGTGTGTGTGTGTGTGTGTGTGTGTGTGTGTGTGTGTGTGTGTGTGTGTGTGTGTGTGTGTGTGTGTGTGTGTGTGTGTGTGTGTGTGTGACTCTCTTTTACTCTACTCTCGCACAACCATTATCTATTTTTCTCCATATTTCTCTCTCAGGAACCCGTGCTCTAATTTACGCGAAACTTGTTTTATTCCATTTGTATTCTCACTTCAGGGGCAACTTCCTTTGAAAGTATTTTCCCATCATCGGCCGCTTTGGCTGTATTAAATTACAGCGGTGGATTGGTAGTATCTGTAGAGGGTCGAACGCTTTGCATCATAGAGTTACAGCCCTTTATGATTTGAGTTACAGTACTTCAGTAACGTACTTGGTCAATCTAATCGACTTTCCCCTCCCCACAACTTACTGGCCTTGAGTAGATAATACAAATCATTAAATTACAGACAAGCACACAATCACAGAGTTTTAGCAGTATATAGATATATAAAGAGAGAGCATGAGAGATTTACACCCATGCTCGTGTATGTGAATATATATATATATATATATATAT
>OZ024762.1:22949317-22956817 GCA_964016885.1 Eledone cirrhosa
GGTAGATCGAACAGCTTGCGAGGACTGGATTCTATGTACCGAAATTCTCACTGCTTCAAGTCAAATGGCCGATTCTAAAGAATCAATCACGTGACACAGAGGCTAGTTAGAAGGAATGGGATGGTAAGATGACTGACGCCTACTAACACCCCAAAAAAAATTTTTTTAGAAGTGGTTTTGACAAGTTTGCTCGACAAATCAGTGATTTGGAGATAAATATAGATAATTTAATATATCAACTAACATAAGCGCACAGATGCACGCCCATGCCAGCAAATACACAGGTTATGTCATAGTACCTAGGTGGTTCAATGCAGGAGAATGCAGAACAATAATATAAAGGACGTAAAATAAGAAAATATTTTTTTAAAAAAATTTAAAAAAAATTTTTTTCTTACTTCAATTTTCACTCCAACTAATTAGTTTCTGCAATGGGATAAAGACAGTTATGTAATCCAACTGTCGAGAATTCATTGCGTCATCAGGAAGTCTATTATTATTATTTTTATATGAGCCGCCAGTGTCCGCGCATTGCCTGGAGACTTAACTGAGAATAGACTTCCTGATGACGCAATGAATTCTCGACAGTTGGATTACATAACTGTCTTTATCCCATTGCAGAAACTAATTAGTTGGAGTGAAAATTTAAGTAAGAAAAAAATTTTTTTTAAATTTTTTTAAAAAAATATTTTCTTATTTTACGTCCTTTATATTATTGTTCTGCATTCTCCTGCATTGAACCACCTAGGTACTATGACATAACCTGTGTATTTGCTGGCATGGGCGTGCATCTGTGCGCTTATGTTAGTTGATATATTAAATTATCTATATTTATCTCCAAATCACTGATTCGTCGAGCAAACTTGTCAAAACCACTTCTAAAAAAATTTTTTTTGGGGTGTTAGTAGGCGTCAGTCATCTTACCATCCCATTCCTTCTAACTAGCCTCTGTGTCACGTGATTGATTCTTTAGAATCGGCCATTTGACTTGAAGCAGTGAGAATTTCGGTACATAGAATCCAGTCCTCGCAAGCTGTTCGATCTACCGAATTATTATTATTTTTATATGAGCCGCCAGTGTCCGCGCATTGCCTGGAGACTTAACTGAGAATAGACTTCCTGATGACGCAATGAATTCTCGACAGTTGGATTACATAACTGTCTTTATCCCATTGCAGAAACTAATTAGTTGGAGTGAAAATTTAAGTAAGAAAAAAATTTTTTTTAAATTTTTTTAAAAAAATATTTTCTTATTTTACGTCCTTTATATTATTGTTCTGCATTCTCCTGCATTGAACCACCTAGGTACTATGACATAACCTGTGTATTTGCTGGCATGGGCGTGCATCTGTGCGCTTATGTTAGTTGATATATTAAATTATCTATATTTATCTCCAAATCACTGATTTGTCGAGCAAACTTGTCAAAACCACTTCTAAAAAAATTTTTTTTGGGGTGTTAGTAGGCGTCAGTCATCTTACCATCCCATTCCTTCTAACTAGCCTCTGTGTCACGTGATTGATTCTTTAGAATCGGCCATTTGACTTGAAGCAGTGAGAATTTCGGTACATAGAATCCAGTCCTCGCAAGCTGTTCGATCTACCGAATTATTATTATTTTTATATGAGCCGCCAGTGTCCGCGCATTGCCTGGAGACTTAACTGAGAATAGACTTCCTGATGACGCAATGAATTCTCGACAGTTGGATTACATAACTGTCTTTATCCCATTGCAGAAACTAATTAGTTGGAGTGAAAATTTAAGTAAGAAAAAAATTTTTTTTAAATTTTTTTAAAAAATATTTTCTTATTTTACGTCCTTTATATTATTGTTCTGCATTCTCCTGCATTGAACCACCTAGGTACTATGACATAACCTGTGTATTTGCTGGCATGGGCGTGCATCTGTGCGCTTATGTTAGTTGATATATTAAATTATCTATATTTATCTCCAAATCACTGATTTGTCGAGCAAACTTGTCAAAACCACTTCTAAAAAAATTTTTTTTGGGGTGTTAGTAGGCGTCAGTCATCTTACCATCCCATTCCTTCTAACTAGCCTCTGTGTCACGTGATTGATTCTTTAGAATCGGCCATTTGACTTGAAGCAGTGAGAATTTCGGTACATAGAATCCAGTCCTCGCAAGCTGTTCGATCTACCGAATTATTATTATTTTTATATGAGCCGCCAGTGTCCGCGCATTGCCTGGAGACTTAACTGAGAATAGACTTCCTGATGACGCAATGAATTCTCGACAGTTGGATTACATAACTGTCTTTATCCCATTGCAGAAACTAATTAGTTGGAGTGAAAATTTAAGTAAGAAAAAAATTTGTTTTAAATTTTTTTAAAAAAATATTTTCTTATTTTACGTCCTTTATATTATTGTTCTGCATTCTCCTGCATTGAACCACCTAGGTACTATGACATAACCTGTGTATTTGCTGGCATGGGCGTGCATCTGTGCGCTTATGTTAGTTGATATATTAAATTATCTATATATATATATATATATATTTATATATATATATATATATATATATATATATATATATATATATTTATATATATATATATATATATATATATATATTTATATATATTTATATATATATATATATATATATATATATATATATATATTTATATATATATATATATATATATATATATATATTTATATATATATATATATATATATATATATATATATATATATATATTTATATATATATATATATATATATATATATATATATATATTTATATATATATATATATATATATATATATATATATATATATATATATATATATATATGGAAAGTTATATTTAAAATTGTTGGGTTACAACTAGTAAATATTTATAACTGATATAAAAGCACTCGACAAATATTTGGAGTATATTTACAATATTAAATAAATGGAAACTATATTTATAAAACCATATTTATTTCATTATATATATTTCGGGGATATCATATTAACAATATGCTATGCCTTCCTCAGACAAAATACAATATAAATAGTTTTATAGATAAATAGATTCGACATACCGTTACAACACCGACTTCCATTTGAAGAGGTTTAAGCTGGCAGTGAAAAAATGTTACACAGAGAGAAAGAAAGAGAGAAAAAAAAGAGAGAAAAAAGAAAGAAAGACAGAAAACGAAGAAAAGGAAGAAAAAGAAGAAATGCATGGAACAAAATAGAGAGATGGAGAGATAGATAAAGTGAAGAACTTCATGTAAAGAAACAGAAAGAGATATATATATATATAGAGAGAGGAAATAGAGATAGATACATATATATATAGAAAATTAGGTAGTGGGAGGTCATTTTGAGTAAATGTATCAATGATACATTTATTTATTTATTTATTTAGCTCAAGTATTAATGTAAGGGAGATATATATAGAGAGAAAAAAATATAGAGAGAGAAAAAATAGCGAGAGAAAAAAAAAAAAAAAAAAAAATAGCCAGATATATTCGAGGCGTAAAAACTCTATGTTTTAATGTATTAGTATATATAAAACTTACACTATATTGTAAATATCAGTATTCCTGAATGAGACAAGTATCCATAGTGTGTGAAAATTAATTATCTTATGTTTAGTTTTTAAAAAAAATTCATATGTTTATGTGACAGCTACAAACATCCATGCGAATCCACATGATTCACTCTGCAAACTCTAAGTTCACGGAAAACATTCTCAATGTGGTATAAAAATTTGAGCATACATATATGTGTATTATTATTCCTGTCTTTACTCTACAAGATTATCTATCAAGCAGAAATAGAGAGCAGATTTCAATATACTAATAAAAATATATATCAGAAACAAAACTAAAAAAATAAAAAGATAACAATAATAATAATAAGTAATAATAAAATAGAAAACTAAAAAAAATATTACGAAAGAATATTACATATTAAAAATATTACATATTAAAAATATTACGTATTAAAAAATATTACGTATTAAAAATTTACATATTAAAGATATTAAAAATAAAAATAAAAAATAAAAAATATTATAAAATACTACAATAATAAAAAATTAAAATAAAAATAAACCACAAAGATCAACCCTTCAAAGTTAATTGACAATATATTGCCAAGTTTATTACAAGACAAAGCCAAAAATTATCTATCAAATCACATCTAGCAAAGATCATTTGAAAAAGTTCATGATGTCCAATTTGGTCTACATATGTTCTTATATTTAATATAGAAGTTTATCTAGTGTAAGGTTTATTCAAAATATTTGGAGCATCAGCTTTTAGGGTAGCTTAATTTTTCATGAGGAATGTTTAAATAAAAATAAAATAAAAATAAACAATAAAAAAAAAAAAAAAAGAATAAAAAGAAGGAATCAAAAATTTAGGAATCAAAAATTTATCGGCTAGTTTCCCATATAAATATAAATCAAACTAAATATACTACATTTTAAATTTAAATTTATATTTAAACGTTGAGTTTAATCTATGTTTGCAACAACTGAATAAATTTGTCCGTAGATTAAGGGAACTTTTAGATTTTAGTATAAAGAATATCTCCTCTGCGCAGAGGTCACATGTCTCAGAGGATGAATTAAAAGGAATCCCTCTTGAGACTATATTCCAAGCCGTCGAATATCTAACGTTATCTAGCTTAAGTTGCCAGAGTACGCCTGATAGTGCCGTTGAAGATTTTTTGCTTGGATCTGTGAAAGAACTCTTGTGGTTATTATAGCGAAGTTTAAATTCCGTCGATGTGGAACCGACGTAGTTAAAAGAATTAGAGTCAGTATTAACATTACAATTGTATACTATATTTTTAACTAAGCAGTTGTTATTTAACGGACATTTAGATCTATCTCTACAGTTACATTTGTTAACTTGTATATTATTTATGCTATTATCACTAGGTTTTAAGTTCCTATTATTTATTCTATTAATATTTTGTGCTAAATTTTTGGTGGATGAGTAGGTTAATTTAATTGTATGCCTATTGAAAATTGAGTGATACCTATGTGTTCTAGGGAAGCGATTATCAAGAGCTTTGAAAAATAATTTAGCGATGTGGGTTTTAATGTTTAGTGAGAAAGGGGGGGCAAACCAAATTATGTTCCTAGTTCTATTTCTTTTTTGGCCTTTGGAATTATTGTAATGCTTTCTATTATAGTTGTTAATGTTGTTGCCGTAATTAAAAAAGTTGTTACTTTGTTTAGTTTGTCTATCATTATCTATGTACACAATCTTATCAGCATATCCTGCCCTAGCTAATGCTTCATTATAGTAATGGGCCTTTTCGTCGAAAATCTTTCTATTCGACGAGATCCTAGAGATACGTTTTTGAACTGAGTTTACTATAGTGTTTTTGACAGATCTGGGATGGTTAGAGTTAAAGTTGACATAGTTTAAGTTTTCATTCAACTTGTGAAAAGGATAGTGGAGACATGTGTTGAGATTTAATGTTATATCTAGGAAATTGACTATTCTATGGTTGTTCTCAATTTCTATTTTAAGGTTAAAGTAATTAAAAAATTTTGTAATTTGTTTACATTTTCTATTTAGTTCAGGGTTATTATTATTAATAAGTAAAAGCATGTCATCCCTATATAAACCTCCGGTAGTACCAGGTATTTTCCTATGTAGCGAATTGATTAAAAATAAGCCCACAAGGTCAGTTACCTGAGCTGAGTCGGAAGATCCCATAGTTATGTCAAAATTGCTATCTCTATCTGCTCTGGTCCATAATTTGTCATTAAATTCTATCAAAGTTTTCCTAGCCGATAATATAATATGCATTTCTTTGCTAGTTAGGTCAGTATGTTTGAATGCGTAATTTAGTGCCTTATTTAGTAGACTAGGGGTAATAGAAGAATAATAGTTAGCTATATCAAGTTGAATAAACCTATTATTATTGTTATATTTAATTTGCCTAAACCACTCAACAACCTCTCCAGTTCCCTTCCACAAGCTCAGGTTAGATACACAATCCAAGTTCTTAATTTGCTGTATCACCCTGTCAAGAATGTTTTTGCTTAATTTGCGCAGGTCCGATTTTGAAGGTGCGATCAATCTAACTGGCAGGTCATTTTCAAAATTCCTCTTGTGATCCTTCATATTGATCTTCGGTTTCCTGGGCACGAAAGGTTGTGTTCTGTTCTCAATTTCCAACTCGTGCATTATACAAGATGCTTCGACATTCATTTTCTCAAGTTCGGCCTTATCTGCTACCTTGTACTTTTCCCTCAGCTCTTTCAGTATGAGGCCATTATACATGTCTTTCCGCACTCCATAGAGGTTGTTGGTCTTGTCAGATTTCACCAAGATCTTCTCAGTTTTCTCTAAGCTCTCAATGTTATCCTTAATGCCTTTCAGATATTCCTGGCCTTTGAAGTTTCTCTTGAATTTGACCCCTTGTATGATAGAAATTATATCGTTTTCAAAGTCAGATAAAAGTTTGTTAGGGGGTGGATTTCTTTTAGATTTGAAAACTTTGTTTAAGTCCGAGACATTTTCGTCTGCATTAGATTTATCAAAGTGGAATGCACGCCACCTGATTCTCCTTATAAAAGAGTCAGATTTATCTATTAATTGTTTTATAAAGTCTTTGTTTCTAGGTAGAGGTATGTCTTTTAGAGAGGAAGTAATCTTAAAGAATTCCATTTTTCCAGTTATAATATAAAGCGTTCAACAGTATTGGAGCAAGATACATGGAAAGTTATATTTAAAATTGTTGGGTTGCAACTAGTAAATATTTATAACTGATATAAAAGCACTCGACAAATATTTGGAGTATATTTACAATATTAAATAAATGGAAACTATATTTATAAAACCATATTTATTTCATTATATATATTTCGGGGATATCATATTAACAATATGCTATGCCTTCCTCAGACAAAATACAATATAAATAGTTTTATAGATAAATAGGTTCGACATACCGTTACAACACCGACTTCCATTTGAAGAGGTTTAAGCTGGCAGTGAAAAAATTTTACACAGAGAGAAAGAAAGAGAGAAAAAAAAGAGAGAAAAAAGAGAGAAAAAAGAAAGAAAGACAGAAAACGAAGAAAAGGAAGAAAAAGAAGAAATGCATGGAACAAAATAGAGAGATGGAGAGATAGATAAAGCGAAGAACTTCATGTAAAGAAACAGAAAGATATATATATATATAGAGAGAGAGGAAATAGAGATAGATACATATATATATAGAAAATTAGGTAGTGGGAGGTCATTTTGAGTAAATGTATCAATGATACATTTATTTATTTTATTTATTTATTTAGCTAAATTTTTGATTCCTTCTTTTTATTCTTTTTTTTTTTTTTTTTATTGTTTATTTTTATTTTATTTTTATTTAAACATTCCTCATGAAAAATTAAGCTACCCTAAAAGCTGATGCTCCAAATATTTTGAATAAACCTTACACTAGATAAACTTCTATATTAAATATAAGAACATATGTAGACCAAATTGGACATCATAAACTTTTTGAAATGAT
>OZ024762.1:22959317-22966817 GCA_964016885.1 Eledone cirrhosa
ACATAATTAAACAGTCACACATACATTGACATAATTACACACACACACTTACAAACACACATACACACATAATACATTCATCCATACACAGACAGAAATATATATATATATATATATATATATATATATATATATATATATATATATATATATATATATAAGTAGAAGTGGTATTTAATTTGTTGGAAGTCCGACAAATATAAATGTTTATAACTGATTTAGAGCACTCAACAGTTAACTGGAGTAAATATTCAATGATATTAAATAGATGGAAACTATATTTATAAAACTATATTTATTTCATTATATATATTTCAAGGGCAACCAAGACAACATTGGTACGCTTTCATCAGATAAAATACAAAGTTTGTTTATGTCTCTATTTATAAAACAAACTTTGTATTTTATCTGATGAAAGCGTACCAATGCTGTCTTGGTTGCCATTGAAATATATATAATAAAATAAATATGGTTTTATAAATATAGTTTTCATTTATTTAATATAATTGTGTGTATATATGTATATATATATATCAGAGTTTTCCTACTCCTAGAATTCTGCCTTGACAAAGGCTAAAGGGGTCATCTCTCCCGGTGATTTTGGATGGCCATTGACTCTTAAGAGCTCCTTTGCCCTTTGACAGGCTTTGTTTTTAGTCCTGTAGGATGTCCAAAGTCACCCTCCTCACCAAGAAACCTTGATAAAACACATGCAACCCTGATGGTATCCAATGATGTTGACATGTTCTTCTTTTTGGTAAATATTATCTTGGTTAAGAGAGTGGGACTGGCTTTTTGCAGTGCCTTTGCTCACTATAAAAGCTTCACGGCACAGGCATTGCTTTATACCTGGAGATCTCTCTGCACTTGTCACATGGTACCAATAATTGTCACAAGTGTAGTGTTTGTACCAGAGTGTTCAAGTCGCTGGCTGGTCTAAAAAGCCACACTCGTTCAGTGCATCGGTAGGGGTTCTCCTACATGGATATAAAGTAGTGGCCGTACTCGAAAACGAGTTGGCAGCCACCATATATATATATATATATATATATATATATATATATTGTTTACAAACAAACCGAACATTATAATAAATGTTCGGTAAACCCATACGTACATATATATAATAATAATAATAATAATGAAATTATTGTGTACAGTGCTCAGGTGCACTACAACTCATCAAAGGTGCATGTATATTACATAGAATAATGTACAAATGTCAGGAAAATAAACAGTGTATGAGTCATGATATAATAACAATAACAATAATGAAATATTGTGCACAGTGCCCAGGTGCACCACAACCCATCAAAAAAAGTACATGTACAGTACATAGGGCAATGCACAAACATCAGTAAAATGAACAGTGCACACATGTGTGCATGTGTATGGAAGGGGCACATCAGGTGTAGTTTTGGCGTATTTCGGGAAGCATGAGTGTCTTAAAGGATGCAGTGTCTCGGCAGCTAACAATTGACGCAGGCAGTTTGTTCCATGTTTCAGCAACTCTGAGCGTGAAAAAATGTCTGCGAAAGTCATGGGAGCTGTGCTGTTTTCTTATCTTGTAGGCATGTCCACGTGTGTTAGATACATGGAGATCAAAGAGGCGCTCAGGGTTGCAGTTGGCGAGATGGTTAAAAACTTTGTGGGTATTCACCAAGTCCACTGCCAGACGTCGGAGCTTCAATGAATCCATGCCCAGGGAAGCAAGGCGTTCAGAGTATGGTAGGTGTCTGATGGAGGGTATGCGCTTGGTTGCACGTCTCTGAACAGTTTCCAGGAGGTCAATGTTCCGAGCAAGATAGGGGTTCCAGACTGATGATGCGAATTCCAAGTGTGGTCGCACCATAGCTGTATACAGTTTTAAATAGATGGCTGGAGAGCGGCTAACAAAGGTCTTGCTGAGTGATGCCAAGACACCCTCGGCCTTCTTGACAATCTTAGAGACATGCTTTGTCCAACGCAAATCGTTGCTGACAGTAATGCCCAGGTCACGTTCACAAGAGGACTTTTTGATGTCAGTGTTGTGGAGGGAGTATGTGGACGCTGGATTTTTCCTTCCAAAATGCATGGTGGTACACTTGTCCACAGCCAGCTTCAGTTGCCAGTCTGTGATCCATTGCTGCATTGTGTCCAGGTCTGATTGTAGGAAAGAGTTGTAAATTCCAGGATCAGTCCTTTTGATTTCAAGGTACAGCTTGATGTCATCTGCATATTTTAGTACCGTGGCATTCTGTAAGTTGGCATCTATGTCATTAATATATGCCACAAACAAAAGAGGACCAAGAACAGATCCCTGTGGTACACCAGATGACATCTCATATGGTGAAGAATGCTGTCCTAGAACTGTGACTACTTCCTTTCGGCTGAGAATGAAGGATTTCAGCCAGTCGAAAAGATCATCCCTCACACCCATTGCAGAGAGTTTTGCCATAAGTCTTTTGTGTGGCACAGAATTAAAAGCCTTAGCAAAGTCAAGGTAAACAACATCCACCCATGAGCCGCTGTCAGTGATCCGGGTGATGTCCTCAAGGAACTCGATAAGCTGATCACAGCAGCTGGAGTTAGGGATAAATCCAAACTGTGAGGGCCGGATGAGGCTGTGAGAGCTCCAGAAGTTCCAAAGTGTTTCTCTGACACAGGATTCCATCAGTTTGGCCATACAGCTAGTAAGACTGACTGGACGATAGTTGACAGGTGACATGCGGTTGCCCTTTTTGAATAGGGGAATGACACTGGCAGTTTTCCACTGCTCTGGAGTAGCACCATTGCTGAGACAGTATTGAAAGAAAAAAGAAAGCTGGCGCAAAATGAAATCCCCGCCACGTTTGAGAAGCAGGTATGTAACACCATCAAGACCAGGGGAGGCATAGTTGCGCTTATTCTTAAGGTGACGTCGCAACATTGCAGGTGTAAATTCCATAGTTGTTATGGAATTTGATGTTAGAGATGGTGGAGATGGTACATTCTGGTTTTCAACAGTAAAAATACTTGCATAGCACTCAGCAATGAGTTCTTCGCATTCCTTGGGATCGTCAGTGATCTGGCTTGTGTGGGGATTGCGAAGAGGACCAACTGGAGAGTGAGATCTCTGCTTTGAATGAACATATTTCCAGAACACCTTACTGTCGGGATTGGTTGCGATGCACTGTTCAAATTCAAGCACTGCCTTCTTTGTCACTTGCTTGAGATGGTTAGAAGATTTATTCCGCTTTTTTCTGTTGGCATCTGATCTATGCAGTTTATATTCCCGTTCAGCGTTCCGACGTTCTTTCCTGGCAAGTCGGACTGCTGAAGTTTCCCAGATTGCACTTTTGGGGTGGTTATTTTTCCGCTTCCGTGGCACTGATGCTGCACACGCTATCCATATTGAGTCCAGGATGCTCTGGAGTATAGAGTTCACATCTCCAGAGTTATACATCTCATGCCAGTTTGGGCGCTGTAGCTCAGTGCAGTACAAGTTCCAATCTGCCCTCTTCCAATCAAAGCAAGCAGATTGGAGATGGCTCTGGTTTTTGTTGCTGCCCTCAAGTGCCAGATTGGCAATGATCATAGCATGATCAGAGTCGCCTAGAGGTTCCTCAGTAGTACAACTGATAACCACTTCAGGAGTAGTGGTGAAGATCAGGTCCAAAGTGTTGTCACCTCTTGTTGGAGAGATGAGCATGTATGTATATACATACTACTGTAGGTCTGTATACATATATGTATGTACGTATACATACTTACATTTAAGTATCAGCCGTACTAAGAGTGAGAAATGAAATTTCATTTCATTTTTTTTCTATATATATATATATATATATATATATATATTTCTGTTTGTCATATTTTCCTGAGTCAGTTTTTTTCGTTGCTTTGGTCACTGCGGCTGGCTTATCGGTCGCTGTATTCAATTTGCAAAGCTGTCTAAACGTAATGTTATAACTCTAAGTTAAATTACCTTATTGATATATATAACTGTTTCTACTTTAGGCACAAGGCCAGCAAATTACCCAGTGCATTACTGGTACTTTATTTTATCGACCCCGTAAGGATGAAAGGCAAAATCAACCTCGGCGGGATTTGAACTCAGATCGTAAAGGGACGTAACTATGCTGGAAAGCATGGCGTCCGACCTTCTACCGATACTGCCAATCCACTGCCCTTGATATATATAACGAAGGAGGCGTGGTAAGGAACCAGATGGACCATAACGCACCATTACAAAAGAAACGTTACAAATGCTGTTTACGAAGGATCAACTCCTAAACAAAAAAGACGAACTTGTACCTGCATGCAAACACCGATTGCGTAGGACTTACCTCGCCCTCAAACCCCCTAATGACCCGCGTGTGTAGACGATGGCTGAAACATCCTCCTTTTCCCTACTTGCCGAACAAGATAGTGGGAAACCCCAGCTAACGTAGGTAGATGTACCTCTTTTCTTTTCCTTTCTATTTTCTTCTTCCCTTTATCTCTTCTTATCATTTCCTTCCACTCCCTATCCTCTTCCTTTTCCTCCTTTCTCCTAGCCCGAGGCAGCCCATCGGGCTTTTGTAGCCTCAGTACCCCACCCCATAAAGTATATATAGCATTGGCCGAAAACGCAATACCAACTAAATATAGCAGCTGTTTTAGACTCTAGAGATGTTTTAATTACTTTTTATTATCCAATTTTATAATTTTATAAATGTTTTTTATTTACTTATTATCTGCTAATCTCAATTTTTTAAGCTATTCTATAACGTCCCTCTCTATTTTCTCCAGAATCCTTTTTCGCCTACTCCCTCTAGTATATGACATTAGGCTAGAGTCTAGCCTAATGTCATACACACTCCTTAGGATTTGCTGTATAGAATTCACTGTCAACGCTTGACCGGCACCACCCACTCCCTCATTGTTCTACAGGCAAGTTCAGCCACCCCACCTCCCACCCACTGCCATGAAAGATTTAATTGTGTTTACAAGAAATTTTTACCAATCCTTTTGACAACTACAATCTTACCATTTCAGGAATTATCCCTTGAAAGGTTCGGCTATTTATTTACCACGCTAAAAATTCTAACTTATTCCAGAAATAACCGTCAAAACGGCTTGAGTTCTGCCGTCTGGGTTAAACATTTTCCTATATATATATATATATATATATATATACACACACACACATATATATATATATATTTATATATATATATATATATAACTTACACATATATCAAAGTTATGTTCAAATCATTTAATCGCTGACAATTGTTTCTTCCAAACTTTAGTCACCATAACTACTTTAGATTACTTATAATATATACAGTAATGGATATATAATATGTAAAGACATTAAATGTAATATGTGACAATAAATTATATATATATTTTTAATTAAATGTATAAATTAATAACATTGTATATAAAGGATTAAATTATTAACAAGGGATTTATCTAATTGGCCATGTAAACAGCTATACATTATTCCATATCTTGGCTAGTATTGGGTAGATAACAATCTAATGAAACCTTTAATATATTATGAGAGAGTAGACTGTATTTAAAATTAAATATAAGTATATAACATTATGTAAAAGGGATTAAATTGTGACACTATATAATGTCTATTAGAGCAAAGAATTTAAATAGTTTAATGAGCTAGTTACCTCCCCTTACGCATTAGCTCCCCTTAATTTTGGATCTCATATCCACTTCCCATTATTAAACCGTTGGAAAATCTCGCTGTAGAACAACTCTAATCCATGAATATGAATACAAAAAGACCAATTTACAATCCATTACTATAACTAACTAAAAACATTCAATACAAACATTAACTAAAATATCATTTAACATATGTAATGGATGGGAAATCATTAACTTTCATAGTCTTCACACATAAATTTGAACTCTACAGAAACTATCATCGCATTACATCCTCCATAATACAGTAACATATTCGCTTGTATTTTATGTAATACCTTGCCATACAGTATTCATATATGACTAATACCTTTGCTTGTTTCCTTCTCATGTATATGACTAACGCATGTGCAATCTCTACACGCTTGAATATGTACTTCTTTCTCAATGCCTCTTTAATTATTAGACTATTCTCTTGTATTATCTGTCGCCTGTATTCCACTCTGTGCTTTTAATTTTAATTTGAATAATTGTTCAATTCTCGTATAATATATGTCGCTGCCATTCCACCCTGTAAATACTAAACTGTTGTTCACAACATCAATATATATGTATCTATATGATTTTTCAGTTGAATAGGAGATTAATTATATGTACAAATATTGATAATGCTCCGATGACTCCAAACTAAATTTTGGAAGAAACAATTGTCAGCAATTAAATGATTTGAACATAACTTTGATATATGTGTAATTTATATTCCTGCTCTGTAAAAGACCTGATGTTCTTACATTGAGCTATTTCTCTTACTGGTAATAAGCTAGTAATAAATTACTGACCTTTCCTGTTTATAGTTGTTTATAGTATAGTATATACATAACTATAAAGAGTATCTTTATTATATATATATATAGATATAGATAGATAGATAGATAGATAGATAGAAAAATGGATAGATGGAAATATATATATATATACATACATCACACACACACAAACACAGACATACTTGTACAAACACATACACAATCACAAATGTACACACAAAGAAATTGTTGACAGAACATATTCGGTTAATATTTTATAGAAATATCTAATACTGCTAACTTGTGATGTTGCACAACAGCAGAACCATTGCTAATGGCTCTGGTAGTATTAGTAGTAGTAGTAGTAGTACTGGTGGTAATTGTAGTAGTAGTGAAGGTGGTGTTGGTGGTGGTGGTGGTGTTGGTGGCGGTGGTGGTGGTGGTTGTGACAAAATTAAAATCTATTCGTGATGTTTCATTTCCAGTGTGTCGGAAATTGTCGCTCTCCCTCTCGCTTACTCACACAAATGTATATAGGTTGTGTGTGTGTATATATATATATGTATAAATACACACACATATTTATATATGTATATATATATATATATACATATGTAACTATATGTGTGAATTTATACATAGGAACATATATATATATATATAATATATATGTATATATACATGCATATCTATATATGTATATGGATATATATACATGCTTATCTATATATATGTATGTATATATATATATATATATATATACACACACATACATATCTATATATATATACACATACATATCTATATATGTGTATATGTACACACATACATATATATATATATATACATACATATCTATATATATATATGTATATATATACATACATATCTATCTATATATATATGTACATATATATAAATACATATCTATATATATATATGTATATATATATACATACATATCTATCTATATATATATGTATATATATATATATATATACATACATGTCTCTCTATATATATATGTATATATATACATACATATCTATCTATATATATATGTATATATATATATATATATATA
>OZ024762.1:22981817-22986817 GCA_964016885.1 Eledone cirrhosa
GTTTTTGTTGTCTTTGTTGTTGTTGTTACTATCGTTGTTGTTGTTGTTGTGGTTGTTGTTGTTGTTGTTGTGGTCGTTGTGGCTGTTGTTGTTGTTGTTGTGGTTGTTGTTCTGGTTGTTGTTGTTGTTGTTGTTGTGGTTGTTGCTGTTCTGGTTGTTGCTGTTGTTGCGGTTGTTGTTCTGGTTGTTATTGTGGTTGTTGTGGTCGTTGTTGTTGTGGTTGTTCTGGTTGTTGTTTTGGTTGTTGTTGTGCTGGTTGTTGTTCTGATTGTTGTTGTGGTTGTTGTTGTGCTTGTTGTTGTTGTTGTGGCTGTTGTTGTGGCTGTTGTTGTTGTGGTTGTTGTTGTGGTTGTTGTTGTGCTTGTTGTTGTGCTCGTTGTTGTTGGTTGTTGTTGTTGTTGTTGTTTGGTTGTTGTGCTGGTTGTCGTTGGTTCGTTGTTGTTGTTGCGTGGTTGTTGTTGTTCTGATTGTTGTTGCTATTGTGGTTGTTTTTGTGCTTGTTGTTGTTGTTGTTGTTGTGGTTGTTGTTGTTGAGTTGATGTTGGGCTGTTGTTGTTTCTGGTTGTTGTTGTGCTTGTTGTTGTGCTTGTTGTTGTGGTTGTTGTTGTTGTGCTTGTTGTTGTGGTTGTTGATGTAGTTGTTGATGTTGTTTTGGTTGTTGTTGTTGTGGTTGTTGTTGTTGTGGTTGTTGTTGCGGTTGTTGTTCTCGTTGTTGATGTGGTTGTTGTGGTTGTTGATATTGTTGTGGTTGTTGTTGTTGTTGTTCTGGTTGTTGTTGCGGTTGTTGTTGTTCTAGTTGTTGTTGTGGTTGTTGTTGTTGTGCTGGTTGTCGTTTTTGTTGTTGATGTGGTTGTTGTTGTGGTTGTTGATGTCAATGTTTTAGTCTTTCACTGTTTTTGATCGTTCTGTTTACTGTTGTGTATTGTTTCCATGTTACTAAATTAAACAGTTCTGTAAATCTTGTGACCAATGTTTCCTCAATAAATCATATATGTAAATATATGTGTATGTGTTTGTGTGTGTATGTATACACACAAGCTTGTGTGCGTATATATAGCGAGAGAGCGCGAGATAGAACATGCATTTATATATATATATATATATATAGAGAGAGAGAGAGAGTGAGAGAGAGAGAGAGAGATCTTGCAGGTGTGTATATACATAATTAAATCATGTATCTATCTATATATATATATATATATATATATATATATATATATATGCTAGTTCATGCATTTGTATATGTATATATATTTGCTTGTATACAGCAATACATATTTACATGGATATACCTCTATATACGTACGTACGTGTGTGTATATATATATATATATATATATATATATATATATATATATATATATATATATATATAATGTGTGTATGTGTGTGTATTGATAGATAATATATGACTATAACCAAAGGAAAGTCAGACAAAAGTTTTCAACCTCTGAAGTTTCCAAAATTATGCATTATCCGTTTAAAATCTGGACATAAATCATTTAAACAAAAATTTATTTTTTATCTTAAAAGCCATTTTAATTATCTTTGCACCATACACGACACTTTATCATGAAATTTGAAATATTCTTCAGCATGTCTAAAAGATATTGTGTGTAAATATATTTGAAAGCGAAAATAATATACAATACATCAATAACCGTACATTCTAGTGAAGATTTTTCGTTTCTCTTCTACACATTTCCTAGTTTCATTACCTACTGTCGAACTCTAAGTCCTTTCTACCATCGGATATAATCGTATTTGAGAAGTTAATGGAAAATAGGTTAGAAGGACATTATTTAACAAAGCATTCGATATATAGAAAAGTTCGTCTTAATCCTTCTTTTTCTTCTCCTTCTTCTTCTTCGTCTCCTTCTTCTTCTTCGTCTCCTTCTTCGTCTCCTTCTTCTTCTTCGTCTCCTTCTTCTCTTCTTATTCTTCGACTTCTTCTTCGTCTCCTTTTTCTTCTACGTCTCCTTCCTCTTCATCTTCTTCTTCTTCTTCTTCTTCTTCTTCTTCTTCTTCGTCTTCTTCGTCGTCCTCGTCTACATATTCTTCGTCTCCGCCAACTTATTCCTGGGAGGGTCGTAGGAGCAAAGTTTCCGGATACGCCTTCCAGAGGAACATATCCGAAGTAACCCCCTCCAACCGATCCGGGTGTTATCCAACAATCTGACTCGTGGTCTACCTCTAGGTCTCCTATAGATTGACCCAGTCCGCAAATCTGTGCAGCGATTCTAACCAGAGATGTAATTACTTGATGCGGAAATGTAGCGGCTCTACCTTGAACGACTCCCTAATCTCCGAGTAACGCATGCTATCGAATCCGTAAACTCTGTCCAGCGATTCTAACCATGTCTGTAGTACCAGAGCTGTGATCTCTCGCTGCGGGTAAAGTGTCAGCTCTACCTTGAGAAACTCCCTAATCTCCGAGTTACGCATCCTATCGAATCCGTAAAATGTATCCAGTGATTCTAACCCCTTAGACTTAGTAGCAGAGCTGTGATTACTCGTTACAGTAAAGTATCAGCTCTACCTTGAAGTAATCCCTAATTTTCGAGTTACGTACTCTATCGAACCCGTAAAATTTGTCCTCCGCTTCTAACCCCATACCCTTAAAATTCTCGTGGCTGTAAATTATCAGCTCTAACTTTAGGAACTCCGTAGTGTTACACACACTTATTCCAGAGACCTTAACCCTAACTCTAACTTTAGGAACTCCGTAGTGTTACACACATTTATTCCAGAGACCCTACCCCTAACGCAATGTTACTGCAGAAATCCCAAATCTCTCCATACCACCAGCTATATCTCACCGGTACTACCACTAACAATAACAACACACACACACTATATTTCGGAGTTCATGTTAATCTTCAGAGATCATTAATTCTAATTATTTAGAATTGTGTTGTTGCTGTTGTTGTTGGCGGCAATTTAGCTATTATTGTTTTGTTGTTAATTATGTTTTTTTTTTCGTAGCCGCTGGTGTTGTTGTTGCTGCTATTGTTGCTGTTGCTGCTGTTACTGTATTTGAATTTGCTGTTGTTGTTAATATTCATTCTGCTGCTGTTGTTAACTTTTCTAGTGCTGCTGTTGTTGTTGTTGATTGTGCTGCTGTTGTTGTTGTTGTTGATTTTGTTGCAGGTGTTGTTGATTGTGCTGTTGTTAATTTAACTGTTGCTACTGCTGTTTTATTGCAGCTGATGTTGCTGCTGCTGTCGTTGTTGTTGATTTTGCTGCTGCTGTTGTTGATTGTGCTGTTGTTGTTGTTGATTTTGCTGCTGTTTTTGTTGTTGATTTGCTGCTGTTGTTGTTGTTATTGCTGTTATTATTGCTGTTATTGCTGCCGATGTTATTGCTGTTATTATTGCTGTTATTGCTGCCGTTGCTGTTGTTATTGCTGTTATTGCTGCCGTTGTTATTATTGCTGTTATTGCTGCCGTTGTTATTGTTATTGCTGTTATTATTGCTGTTACTGCTGCCGTTGTTATTGTTATTGCTGTTATTGCTGCCGTTGTTATTGTTATTGCTGTTATTATTGCTGTTATTGCTGCCGTTGTTATTGTTATTGCTGTTATTATTGCTGTTATTGCTGTCGTTGTTATTATTATTGCTGTTATTATTGCTGTCGTTGTTATTGTTATTGCTGTTATTATTGCTGTTATTGTTATTGCTGGTATTATTGCTGTTATTGTTATTGCTGTTATTATTGCTGTCGTTGTTATTGTTATTGCTGTTATTATTGCTGTTATTGCTGCCGTTGTTATTGTTATTGCTGCTATTATTGCTGTTATTGCTGCCGTTGTTATTGTTATTGCGGTTATTATTGCTGTTATTGCTGCCGTTGTTATTGTTATTGCTGCCGCTGTTATTGTTATTGCTGTTATTATTGCTGTTATTGCTGCCGTTGTTATTGTTATTGCTGTTATTGCCGCCGTTGTTATTGTTATTGCTGTTATTATTGCTGTTATTGCTGCCGTTGTTATTGTTATTGCTGTCATTATTGCTGTTATTGCTGCCGTTGTTATTGTTATTGCTGTTATTGCTGCCGTTGTTATTGTTATTGCTGTTATTGCTGCCGTTGTTATTGTTATTGCTGTTATTGCTGCCGCTGTTATTGTTATTGCTGTTATTATTGCTGTTATTGCTGCCGTTGTTATTGTTATTGCTGTTATTGCCGCCGTTGTTATTGTTATTGCTGTTATTATTGCTGTTATTGCTGCCGTTGTTATTGTTATTGCTGTTATTATTGCTGTTATTGCTGCCGTTGTTATTGTTATTGCTGTTATTGCTGCCGTTGTTATTGTTATTGCTGTTATTATTGCTGTTATTGCTGCCGTTGTTATTGTTATTGCTGTTATTATTGCTGTTATTGCTGCCGCTGTTATTGTTATTGCTGTTATTATTGCTGTTATTGCTGCCGTTGTTGTTGTTATTGCTGTTATTATTGCTGTTATTACTGCCGTTGTTATTGTTATTGCTGTTATTATTGCTGTTATTGCTGCCGCTGTTATTGTTATTGCTGTTATTATTGATGTTATTGCCGCCGTTGTTATTATTATTGCTGTTATTATTGCTGTTATTGCTGCCGTTGTTATTGTTATTGCTGTTATTATTGATGTTACTGCTGCCGTTGTTATTGTTATTGCTGTTATTGCTGCCGTTGTTATTGTTATTGCTGTTATTGCCGCCGTTGTTATTGTTATTGCTGTTATTATTACTGTCGTTGTTATTGTTATTGCTGTTATTATTGCTGTTATTTCTGCCGTTGTTATTGTTATTGCTGTTAATATTGCTGTTATTGCTGTCGTTGTTATTGTTATTGCTGTTATTATTGCCGCCGTTGTTATTGTTATTGCTGTTATTATTGCTGTTATTGCTGCCGTTGTTATTATTATTGCTGTTATTATTGCTGTTATTGCTGCCTCTGTTATTGTTATTGCTGTTATTATTGCTGTTATTGCTGCCGTTGTTATTATTATTGCTGTTATTGC
>OZ024762.1:22994317-22999317 GCA_964016885.1 Eledone cirrhosa
TTTTATTGTACTATAATACACTCTGTATAGCTCTACACCTCGACACTGAAGTGAACCTAGACATCGAGTGCTCACCCGGGTGAACCTACAGTAACTTCAGGTAACACTCCCTGGATATATATATATATATATATATATATATATATATATATATATATAACGAAATAATTGTGGTAAGGAACCAGATGGACCATAACGCACCAGAGTAATCAATACATAGGGTAGTAGAGTGGAATTAGAAAAAAGTATGACCCCGAAGGGAGAGCTCAAGCCGTTTCGACGGCTATAACTGGTCCAGAAATAGCCGTCGAAACGGCTTGACTTCTGCCGTCGGGGTCATACATTTTCCTATATATATATATATATATATATATCTCCCCTGTTTGCTGAGATCAAAGTGAGTGAATTTGTCACTACTTTAAAACAATAGCTTACGGTCTTCAAAATGCTTTTAATTAAGCATAAAGTGTATTGCAAAATACATTATATATACATCCATATATATATTGCTATTTCAGAGCTCCAATTCTAATTTTTAATATATATATATATATATATACATTATACATTTAACTCTGATACTGGTTCAGTCTAGTTCAACTGAATTGGTCTGTCCCGGTCATTCATTGAGCAACATCGGTGAAGTTGGCACCCTTAACTCACAGTTGGGTGCGGATGCATTCATGTATATATGTGTGTGTCCGTATGTATCTGTGTGTTTCTAAATATATTGTTATATATATATATATATATATATATATATATATATATATATATATATATATATATAACGAAGGAAATGTGGTAAGGAACCAGGTGGACCATAACGCACCAAAGTACTCAATACTTAGGGTAGTAGAATGGGTAATAGGAACAAGTAAGATCCCGACGGCTGAGCTCAAGCCGTCGAAACGGCTTGAGCTCAGCCGTCGGGGTCTTACTTGTTCCTATATATATATATATATATCATATATCATAATTGAATATAAAAGAAAGATAAATATCGACTTATACATATATGTGTTCAAATCAAAAGGGACCTGGTTCTCAGTTTTACATTCAATTATGATATACGGCTCGGAAAAATCTCTTTCCTAGAGCTAATTTATTGTAAGAGCCTATTTTGAATTTCTAACACAATACATACCTTTGATATATATATATAAATATATATATATATATATATATATATATATATATACAATATTAAATAAATGGAAAACTATATTTATAAAACCATATTTATTTCATTATATATATTTCGGGGATATCATATTAACAATATGCTATGCCTTCATCAGACAAAATACAATATAAACAGTTTTATAGATAAATATATTCGACATACCGTAATAAACATCAACTTCATTTGAAGAGGTTTACTCTAGCAGTGAAAATACAGAGTAAACCTCTTCAAATGAAGTTGATGTTTATTACGGTATGTCGAATATATTTATCTATAAAACTGTTTATATTGTATTTTGTCTGATGAAGGCATAGCATATTGTTAATATGATATCCCCGAAATATATATAATGAAATAAATATGGTTTTATAAATATAGTTTTCCATTTATTTAATATTGTAAATATACTCCAAATATTTGTCGAGTGCTTTTATATCAGTTATAAATATTTACTAGTTGTAACCCAACAATTTTAAATATAACTTTACATATATATATATATATATATATATGCTTAATACACTATAGTATTTAAAGATTCAAAACATTAAGTGAATGAACATATTTCTAAAAAGTAAGGTGGTAGGAGAATTGATGTTCCACCTTAGAAAACTAAAAAGATTATTGTATATATATGTATGTATATATGTGTGTGTATATGTGTGTGTTTATGTATGTATATAATTTCTTTATCCCTCTGTACTTTTATCTCTCTCTCCATTTGTATATATATATTTATACACACACACACATACATATATATATAAAGTAGAGAGGGTTTAAGAATTATATATACATATATATATAAATATATATATATAAATATATATATATATATATAAAGTAGAGAGGGGTTAAGAATGATATATACATACATATATATATATATATATATATATATATATATATATATATATATATATATATATATA
This sequence comes from Eledone cirrhosa, assembly GCA_964016885.1. Classification (NCBI taxonomy): domain Eukaryota; kingdom Metazoa; phylum Mollusca; class Cephalopoda; order Octopoda; family Eledonidae; genus Eledone; species Eledone cirrhosa. Next base: position 22,996,436 of record OZ024762.1, read on the forward strand.
TATATAAATATATATATAAATATATATATAAATAAATATATATATATATATACATACAATTTTTATATAAATAATATATATATAAAAATTTCACATATAAATACACATTCATATATATATATATATATATATATATATATATATATACTTATAATTACACCGACACACAGACACATATATGTTCCTATTCACCCATACATACAGTTACTTATAAGATATGTGTATTGCGTTTATTGGTGTCATTTCTGAAATACTTTTATTCGCAACCATAGAAGAGATCAATGATTAGTTTTGCTACAAATATAATTGATTTATAGTGTTGTTCTTGTCTCTCTCCTATTTCTATATCCATAAATTAGAATTAACCTCTAAATTTCCGAAAGAATCGCATGACAACGGTAATTCCTACCTTTGAAACAATGGTGTAGTTGATCTGTTTACGCTGTTGTGAGAAAGCTGTAGGATGCTTTAATAGAAACTGACCTTGTGGTTCAGAAATGGTGATAAGTTATGACCAAACGTGTTTAGAATTTCAAAAACGTATATTTTCTATGAAACATTATAATATAATATGAAAATATTCATCTACGTATAGACTTCAAGTGATTCATATGTCTGAGAAACGCGAATTATTTACCAAGACATAGGGCGGTGGTTTGGCAGTATCGGTAGAGGGTCGGACGCCATGCTTTGCAGCATAGAGTTACGGCCCTTTGCAGTCTGAGTTCAAATCCCGCCGAGGTTAACTTTGCCTTTCATCCTTACGGGGTCAATAAAATAAAGTACCAGTAATGCACTGGGATAATTGCTGGCCTTGTGCCAAAAGTAGAAACGCGAATTATTTACCAAGTCATTGGGCGGTGGTTTGGCAGTGTCGGTAGAGCGTCAGACACCATGCTTTGAACATAGTTATCGCCCTGTGCGTTCTGAGTTTAAATCCCGCCGTGGTTAACTTTGCCTTTCATCCTTACGGGGTCGATAAAATAAAGTACCAGTAATGTACTGGAATAATTGCTGGCCTTGTGCCAGAAGTAGAAACAATTATTTAACAAGACATTTGCGGCATAGTTATGGCCCTTTGCGTTCTGAGTTTAACAAGCAGACGCACAAACACACGAGCTTTTTTCTAAAAATAAGCCTCCTTTCAGTCCTCTTTTTTCTCATTCTATTTTCTGATGAAGGACTCCTATCCGAACGTAAAATCTGTTATCTTTTTACTATATCATGCGTTAAACCAATATATTTCTTCATTGTACTATGTTGTTTGATTTGCATCCATATATATATATATATATATATATATACACACACAATGATATTAAATAAATGGAAACTATATTTATAAAACCATATTTATTCTATTATATATATTCAAGGATAACAAAATTTTGGTACGCTATCATCAGATAAAATACAAAATGTTTTATAAATATTTGACATAACCAACGATAATATATCTTAACAGTTCAAGATATCCTTATTTATAAAACATTTTGTATTTTATGAAAAACTCAGAGCTGTATGGGAGCATCCCAAAAGTCAGCTCAAAAGTGACACAGAGGAGACTGAGGTTAGCTGGACGTGCTCACCGACATCCAGAGTTGATATTGCACTCAGTGCTTCTTTGGGAGCCCCTACATGGACACACTAGAAGAGGAAGACCAAGGTTAACATATGCTGATACCCTAAGAATAGACACTGGTCTGTTGGAGGCGCAGGACATGGCAGCGATAATGAGGGACAGAGACCGCTGGAGAGAACTCGTTCATGGATGTCGGGAATTTTACCCGCCTTAGATAGATATATATATATATATATAACGGCAGCTGGATCCGAACTCTTCAGCTAGCTCAGCGGTCGAGGTCAAGATCTTTTCATATTACCCACTCTACTACCCAAAGTATCGAGTACTCTGGTGCGGTATGGTCCACCTGGTATTTTACAACACCTTCTTTATACAGACACACACGTGTATATATATATATATATATATATATATATATATATATATATATATATATATATAAATGAAAGTATAGAAATTATTGTGAGCGTGAGTCAACAGTATTTCATAATATATAAGAAAACTGTATATATATATATATATATATATATGTATATATATGTATATACACTTTTCTTTCCATTTCAGGTAGACGCGCTCCATCATCCACTTTTCTAAAAAATAAATCATTCACAAAACGCCAGAATCAACAGTTTTGCAAGAGATGTCAACATGAATGGACTTGTTATTTTTATATAAAGACATATCTTCCAATTCCATCCTACCCGTCCCCCCCAATCTAGCTTATTTCTCATTATTTCTTCTGATGAAGGACTAGCGTCCGAAACGTTAAGAGCCTCTTCCTGCTAAATCAACCGTTAACCTAATATATCCCTTCTACATACTGTACAGATTGTATTGTTATTTATGTTTACCTTTTACACACAAACAAACAAACACACACACACACACACACACACACACACACACACACACACACACATATATATATATATATATATATGTATATATGTATGTATATATGTATATATGTATATGTCCGTCTACATGTGTGTGTATGCATGTGTGTGTATTTAGCCTCTACTCACTGGTACATTTATCTATAAGAAGTATTGTGTTAGCTGGAAGGTGTCAAACTAATCGTTGAATACTACGAGGGGAAGTAAAATTGATGGTTTCTTCAGTTTTTTGTTTTTTGCCAATAAAATGTGATAATTTCACACGATGAACTCGGTAAACCTATATCATGCAATCACCGGGCCTCAGGTATGATTACCTGGTTTATATCACTCCATGGGCCGTACTATTGAACCTCTCACATATAATATGTATATATATATATATATATACACACATA
>OZ024762.1:23004317-23009317 GCA_964016885.1 Eledone cirrhosa
ATGAAATAAATATGGTTTTATAAATATAGTTTCCATTTGTTAATATCGTATTTTTACACCAAATATTTGTTTGTTGAGTGCTTTATATCAGTTATAAAAATATTTGCTTGCTGTATCCCAACAATTTAAATAGAACTTTTACATATATATATATATTCACTGATGAGGGAGTAATTTTATAATATGTAATCCATGTGCAACCACGCAGTATTCCTCTCCCCTTGTTTTTCATATATATTTACCTAGACTACGATTATCTGTTTCTCTCTTACTGCTCCCCCGTTCTCTCTGTTTCTCTTACCTTCTTTCGCCCCCTCTGTCAGTTACACTTTCTCTCGACTGACCTCTTCCTCGCACTTCCACTCACCCACTCTCTGTTTCTCCCCTTCTGACTTCCTCCCGTTCGCTAGTAGTGGGATTCCTTCTTTCTCACACCTCATTCACGGCGTACGGTCTGCTTCTCTGACCGCTCATGAAATTCACCCAGCTTATGCTGATCGGATAACCATCATGTTGCTTGCTGTTTTTCCAACCTTCGGTTTGCTTTTCCTTCTTGTTGTTTAATTGTCTCACTCGCTTTACGCGTTTCACTTGTCCCAATAGCTTATTTTAGTTATTGCTCGCACCAACTTGAGGTATCTGATTTTTAATGTGATGAAATACCAATGATGGTTGGCAAATCACTGATGAGCGACTAATTTTATAATATGTAATCCATGTGCAACCACGCAGTATTCCTCTTCCCTTGTTTTTCATATATATATATATATATATATATATATATATATATATATATATATATATATATACCCGTGAACCTTGGTTGAATTGCAGGATCATTTTGAGGGCACTTTAAATCTGGCTGAGACTACCCTCTCTCCGAAAGAAATCGGCCCTCTCAACACAACCGATTTCTTTCAGAGAAGGCAAGAATGTGTGAATGATACATATGGAGGCAGGTTCGAGCTCCGATACGAGATGGAAGTATGGAAGGTACATTTGACCCAGGCCAAGATTTCAATTGAGGACGCAGATTGCCTCAACTATTCCTGCAACCCTATCCGAGGATCCACCGGATTTCACATCACAGCCTATATTTGTTTATGCACACACACACACACACACACACACGCACAAACATATATATCATACACACACATATATAGACACACACATACATAGACATACACATATATATATACATACACATAGGCACACACACACACATATATACACACACACATAGATAGTCAGAGAGGCGCAGATAAATACAGTTAGACACACACACATATATATATATATAGAGAGAGAGATAGGGGGAGAGAGAGAGACCAGCAAACAGATAGACAGATAAATAGATAGAGAGACAGAGTAACAGACATACATTTCCAGATTATTCTTCACTGATTGAGTCCCATTGGTTTGAACAATCCGAATGATAGGGAGCATTTAAAGATTATTCTATGTATAATTTCTATTCTATGCAACTTGGCTATGGTATGGTTCTTAGAAGATTTGGTTGCTATTTCTAGCTTTTCACGTCCACCGACCACGTTAATAATCATTCATGGCTTCCCACCTATAGTGATATTGTGTTTAACTTGTGTCTTGTGAAAAAAAAAATCTACGCTTGCTTGGTTAGCTGTCCAAAACAATAACCAAATAGCAAAAATTAAGATATGCACAAACATTTTGTGAAGCATTCACGTGAACATTCGGGTGGCTAAAAAAAGTAACAGAAAAATTATGACAAAATATATAAAAATAAAATAGAACCATAAAAGAAGTATAAATGACATAAAAAACACATAAAACAGTCTACAGGTTTTTTTCTTTGTTTCTCTTTCTCTCTTCTCTCTCACTCTCTCTCTCTCTTCTCTCCCTCTTTCTCACTCTTCTCTAACTCTCCTCTCTCTATCTCTACATCTTTCTTTGTCTCTTCTCACTTTCTCATTCTCTCACTCTCTCTCTTCTCTCACTCTTCTCTAACTCTCCTCTCTCTATCAGAATTATAAATTACATAAAAAACACATAAAACAGTCTACAAGTTTGTTTCTTTGTTTCTCTTTCTCTCTCTTCTCTCTCACTCTTCTCTAACTCTCCTCTCTCTATCTCTACACCTTTCTTTGTCTCTTCTCACTTTCTCTTTCTCTCTCTCTTCTCTCTCACTCTCTCTCTTCTCTCACTCTTCTCTAACTCTCCTCTCTCTATCTCTACATCTTTCTTTGTCTCTTCTCACTTTCTCATTCTCTCTCCTCTAATCATATATTTCTCCCTCCTCTAACCATATCTTTCTCTCTCCTCTCTAACACCTCCTCATTCTCTCACTTCTCTCTCACCCCTCACAATATCTTTCACACCACCCTCTTAATTTCTCTCTCAATTTCTTTCTTACATACTCTGTCTCACTCTCTCTCACTCTCTCCTCTCACTCTCTTCTCAATATCTCTCTCTATCAATATATATCTCTCTCGTTCTCAATATCTTTCTCTCACTCTCACTCTCTCAATATCCCTATCCCTCTCTCTCTCATTCTCAATATCTCTCTCTCTCAATATCTCTACCCCTCTCTCTATATTTCTCTCTCTCAATATTCCTCTCTCTCTCATTCTCAATATGTCTCTCTCAATATCCCTCTCTCTCTCTCTCTCATTCTCAATATCTCTCTCTCTCTCCATCAGTATATATATATTTTTGTTTCACTTATTTTATTTTTATATTTTATGTGGTTTTAAATGACTTTTTTATTTTATTTTTTTTTTTTTTGGCTATTGATTTTTCCTTCGGAATGTGATATAAAAATACTTTTAGAAAAAAAGTATATGGACACACACACACACACTCACACATATTTCTGTGCATGCATGTGTGTGTGTAGAGAGAGAGAGAGAGAGTCAGAGGTCCCAAGAAATGTGCACATACATTGATTACCTGTACAGGCAATATTTATTACAAAGCTGTTGAAGTGTGTATACATTTTTTGGAGACACCATATATATATATCTAGTTGGTAGTACGTATGGCTACAGGATTAATTTACTAACAAACCATGGAAGAGCTTAGTAATAATTGTTTCTACTTTTGGCACAAGGCCAGCAATTATCCCAGTGTATTACTGGTACTTTATTTTATCGACCCCGTAACAATGAAAGGCGAAGTTAACCTTGGCGAGATTTGAACTCAGAACGCATTGAAGAAATGGTCTAATGCCATTCTCGCCGCTAGCACATCAGTTGCAATGCCACTACAAATAGCCTCGTCTAACTTATCTACCAGCTACCCCTCCTTTCTATTTTTCTCTAACGCTACTTCTTTGCTAAACCCGATCGACATTACTCTAATCTCTCTTTTGAGAGCCCCCCACCATCTATTGTTGACGACTCCCCCTGTCAACTTTTTCTTTACTAAACTGACCCGGTCCCTGTAAGCCTTACGTGCCGGAAACGACATGTTCAGCTTCCAGTAACCAGTCCTAACCTACGCGTCTTATCTAGGTCGACCATACAGATCACAAACTTGTGATCTGAATAGGCGACCGTATGTAGTTGTGGGCACCCTATACTATCCTTATCCACTAATCTAATTAGAAACCTATCTAAGTACGATCTAGATGTTCCTAAACGATTTGTCCAGGTCCACACTGGCGCATTAGAGAATTATAGTCGGTACCTGTCAGACAGTTGGAACTGGCTGATCAGGAACTTGAGGCTTTTGCACCCTCCGCTTCTATTGGATCCTCCCATACAGTCCCAGCGCGCGTCTAAGATGCTGTTCCAGTCCCCCGCTAACAGTAAAGGGTGAGACATACCCAGAAAGGCTTCCAGGCGTCTAAAGAAATCCGGCCGTCCTTCCCCGGTAGGGCCGTAGACGGCCACCAGTCTAAAGGCACCACCATCGCTATTGCTCACGTCCAAGACCAGCAACTTACCGTCCGGTTCCTGGAAGATCAACCATACCTCGAGATCCAGGCATTCCCTTAACAGCACTGCCACCCCACCTCCCATTGCCGGCCGACTAACAGATGCAAAGATCTGATAGTCGTCGAAAATAGGGGCTAGTGCGCGCGTGTCGGAAATCCTGGTCTCACTGACGGCAATTCTATCCATTTCTAGAGACCTGAGGTCGTTGAGCAGGTGACCCTGCTTCTAGGACGATCCCAGGCCTCGAACATTTAAACATCCTGCTCTTAATATGACCATGTTGGCAGGCTAAAAGAGAGAGGGAAGGTTTACTTACCTCGCGGGCTCTTGTGAAGGTCGGGTGGTTTGACCTCCATAGTAGGTGGGGTTTCTTTGGGGAACCCCTTTAAAAGCCTAGTTGAGGATTTTACACTGGGTGTTCCCACGTCGTTGGGGAAGCCCTCTCGAATTGTTTCATAATTGCTTAGTGCCATTCGTACTAAGCAAGTGTTTATGGCACCTTGAAGGTGCAGATGTTAAACGCTCACCCTCTTTCTCTATTTCCTTACTTCGTGTTATGAGGTTCAGTAATTTTGTGTTCGATTTCAACACTAACACGAAGTTAGGCGTTGTTATGGTTGTAAGTTGTTACTGTCTGTGCTTTCTTTTAGTTGTTTGTGTTAGTGGTACTGTTGTTGGTGGAGATGGTGTTTGTGTTGACGGTTGTGTTTTTGCGGGGGAGGGTGTTGTAGTATGTGTGTCTGTTTGGTGCGAATGTGTGTTTTTTTTTTTGCTTTTTGTGATGGTGTGTGAGATTTCTTCTAGTGTTTTATTTTTTGTTGTTTTTTTTTGGCTTTTGGTGTTCCTCCTCATCTTCGTTTAGTGATGAAGGGGATTCTGTGTTTGTGTCAGATGTAAGTGGCAGTGCGTGTATGGGTGTGTGTGTTTCAATGTGTGTGTGTGTTCGAGAGGGACGGGGCAGAAGAGTTTCGTTGGAGTGGCCCCTGGGTGGTCTTGGTTGTCTTTGCAGTTGTTGTTGGTTCTGCTGGTGTTGCTGCTGCAGATTTTGTTGTTGGTGTTGTTATTTCACGATGAGGCCCC
>OZ024762.1:23021817-23024317 GCA_964016885.1 Eledone cirrhosa
ACTCACTCCCACACTCACACGCACCGCACACTCACACCAGCTATTGCTGGTACTCATTTACAGCTGAATATTCAGGAACAACGTGAAATGAATTATTTTCCTCAAGAACACAACACGCAACCCAGTCCAGGAATCGAACCCACAACATTGTGATCAGAGGTTCAAAGCCCTTACCGCTAGGACACGCGCCTACACATTAGATAGTATCAGCAATAATACATAGTTTCCTTGGTCCGATTTGTTGCGTTCCACCCCACTTTGTAAGTGAATGCGGCTTTGGATATAGTCGATCGATATCTACACTCTAATAATAATAGAAATAATAATAATCATTTGTAATTTAGGCACAAGGCCAGCAATATGGGAAAGTGGAAAGTCGATTTTTATCAATAATACTTTTGTGTACTTAATGCGGGAGTGTTTCTATATTTTTATGTTCTGCAGTATACACCTTGAGATCGACATTAGACAGAATATAAAAGGTAATAGTCTTCTGTTCGTACATAGATTCGAATAGCTGGGTATTAAACAAGATTAGGGTTAAATATCGATCAGATTGGAAAGTAACCATATATAACGGGAAAAAAAATCAGGTTAGAAAAAGGGTTGGGTGGAAACATCGGAATGTGGAATAGAAAAAACATAAAAGCTAAAATGATATTCCGAATAATCATTGCATAACGTGTGAAATATAGTTGACTTGTGCAATTATTGATTTTTCTTACGTTTAGTACAAAGGCTGCCTTATATATATATATATATATATATATATATATATATATATATACTCGTGTGTATGTGTATATATATATAAAATATACAGTCGTATTTATCATGTTCTACATTAAGGTACACACTGATTTGCTCCCAGAGATAATAGTAACATGAACAACTCAGAAAGCAGTTGAAATTCTGTAATGGTTTTTGTAACCTCGCATTTAACCATCATTGTGCGTGTGTGTCTTTGTGTGCGTGTCGTGTGTGTGTGTGAAATCCGTATCGATTTATTTTGTAGTAGATCTGTTGCCGAAAAGCTAGAGCTTGGCACTTAATAAATTAGAATATCTAGTTTGTCGTCTCTGTAAATTATTTAAACGGCATGCATATCTGATAAGAGTTGACGAATGCCTTTCATTCCTCCCGTGATTTATATCATAAATGCTGATATAACTTGGTAGATTCTACATGCAAACCGAAAAGAGGAAAAATCTCTCTCCCAAATGTAAAAAGGAGAAATAGCACATTAGATAACACCGAATGCAATTTAGGCAGAAGAATAAAGAAAGAAAGGATAAAAATAGGTAGTTAATATATTATGTTATGAAGAAGAAGAAAAAAAAAAGAAATACTGACTTTTCTGATCAATTATACTTTTTCAAGTTTAGTCTATGATACATTTCTCCTGAATGGAACAGCCACGGAAAAGCTGAACTCGCAATCTTCAATTTGGGTTTCGTATCAACCCTTACCTTTGGTCATGAATCTTGGGTAATTGACCGAAAGAATACGAACGCGGATACAAGCTTCCGAATGATCTTTGGAGTAACGTTACTCGATGAAATGCGTAGCTTGGAGATCAGTGAGTCATTCCAGGCAGAGCCGAGTTGAGAGATCACAGCTCCGATTCTATGGAAATGTGGTTAGAATTTCTCAGGAAAGAATCACTGGACAACTGTTTACGGGCAAGAGACGCAGGGGTTAGGGTTATGAATCTTGAGTAATGACTGAAAGAATACGATAGAATACAAGCGGCCGAATGGGGTTCCTCCGAAGGGTTTTTGGAGTAACCATACTCGATAAAGTACGTAACTCAGAGATCAGTAAGTCATTCAAGGTAGAGACGCTACTTCTCCAAATTGAGAGATCACAGCTCCGATACTACGACCCTGTGGTTAGAATGTCTCAGGAAAGAATCACTGGACAGATTTTACGGGCAAAACCAAAAGGCAAGTGACCAGGGTAGACGTCGAGTAACATGGTTGGATAACATCCATGAGTTTGGGGATCCAGGTGGATCAGTTAGAGACGGTTGTTTCTGACAGGTCTCGCTAGAAGGAGTGTTTGAGGAGCTATTGCAATCCTCTCACGAATAGGTGGGCGATGAAGAAGAAAGGAGGAAGAAACAGACTTGGTCGGAGCAGAGCTAAATCTTATTCGAAATCATCTTGTTAGGAGTGATCTAAGACCGTACAACAATAACGTACAATACATGTCCGTATAAAACACTTGAATCGCACAAATGTAGGCGTGGGCGATTAATTTCTTATTGGTCAATATCATATATGTCTTGTATGAACGTGTATGAACTATATATAAAAAACTGAAGATGTCTATCTGTGTGTGTGTCTGTGTGAGTTTCAATCCCTAAAACTCGGGAAGTACCCATCCGATTTTTTTCAAACTTTACATGTGTGTTACTTATGTTTCAGGGAGTGTTATGCACATAACACTTTTTGATACCCTATGGCCCGTATTAGGTGAAAAACTTTGTTTTTTGGGG
>OZ024762.1:23066739-23069239 GCA_964016885.1 Eledone cirrhosa
AAAATGTCCAAACAGATTTTGTTACGAGAGAGATACACCTACACACACACGTACACATACACATACACACGTACACACACAGCACCTGATCATATCATACATGAGCGAACACAAACATGCATACATATGTACGAAAGCAGGGGTTGTCCTGTGCGATAAACGTATTATGTCATGACAAATATTACATATACACACACACACACACACACACACACACACACACACACACACACACACACACACACACACACACACACACACACATATATATATATAATGTATCTGTGTATATATATGTAGTTACACATATATTTATAAAATGTATATATGCGTGTATTATATGTATAATTCAATTTTGGAAAGTTTGTTGATCAGATAATTCACCAACTTTTGTTGTAAACAGAACTAAAGCACTCTACGGGATGTATTCCTGAAAATGTTATCGATAAGGTATCAACTGGAGTGTAAATATTATAATAAAAAGAAGAGAGACAGTTTTAGATAAGGCAATCGATGTAAATATATATATATATAGTAATTGTTTCTAGTTTTGGCACAAGGCCAGCAATTACCCAGTGCATTACTGGTACTTTATTTTATCGACCCCGTAAGGATGAAAGGGAAAGGTAACATCGGTAGGATTTGAACTCAGAATGGCAAGGGCCGTAACGCTATGGGTCAAAGCATGGCGTCCGAACCTCTATAATGAGGGTAGATAAGGTTTTGTTGATGTATATCATGAATGCTTAAACAACACTACCACAAGCAGTTTTAAGCTTTCTGAAGATGTGTGATAAATAATTAAGTATTGCATATGATTGAACAATATATATTGTAGTCAGCATATGTAGACTATTATAATAGACCAAGAAACATATGTTAAAGCCAATAAAAAAAGTTCTCTCTTTTTTCACCAAAGTCAATATATTTTTCTTGGTGCAACACTTGCATATTCAATATAGATATGGCTTCTACGGGACTAGAACTGTTTCATTAGAAGGAAATCATGAGGAAAGTCGACTGTCATTATGATATGATGGTATTTATACGTTTCCTGGTGGTAGAGAAAGGTGGTGATTGGGATAGGTGGAGTTCATTGGGCTAGTGATTATATATATATCCTTTCTGCTAGTCACCCTCTCTCCGCTAGCTCACTTCCTCCCTCATTCGCCACTGCAAGCAGTCTCTTTTCTGCGCTCACACTGCTACAGTCAATACGTGTCTGTTCTCTCACGTCAAACTTGCCAGGACTTTTGTCGTGGCGAAAAATTTGTTGCCTTGATATTTTTCCCCTCTTTACGTTGCTTTACTTTTCGTCTCTATTTACGTATTTTTTCTCTCTCTCTCCCTTTTTATCCCAATAAATTATTTTAGTTATTAATCGCAAAAGGTAGATGTATCTTGTCTCTAACGCGAAGAAATATCGATGATTCCTAGCAGACAGGTGATGATGGATATTACCCTCTTTCACCCGTAACTTTTTATTTTCATTATATATATATAATTAGGCCCTTGTGGCCAATAAATAAAATCATTATATATATATAATTTCTTTCCTTCCGCGCTCATTTTAAACAAACTATTTACGTACACATATTACATTACATAAAAACAAACTTAAACCCTAACTAATTCCTCTAAATTCATAACTCATTCATTCTTCTCCTTCTTTTCACATTATATCCTTAATATCATTAATATTTTTATTTTAATAATACATATTAATAAATTCTTTTCCTCGCACATATTATTAAACCCTTCAATATACAAACCTTAATTTAATATTATTCTTAATTCCTTTTTCTTCATGCATAAACCTCATTAACTTTTAATTTCAAAATATTTTAAATTATCTATTATCTTCCAACGACTTTTTAATTTCTCTCTGTGAGACAATATATATTTTTCTCAGTTGTAACGGCTATCTCTCTCTCTATATATATATATCACCCATCTCTCCTCCTCTCTCATCATTCCTTCTTATACTCCTCCCCTACCACACTTTACTCTTATTTCTTCCTCTTCCTTACCTTTTCCACCCCCCACCCCTCACTTTTTCCCAATCTCATACATCAATCTTAATTTATTTTTCATATGTTGATTTAAAACTTCACTATACACAAGTGTTTTTTAAGCTTCATATCATGTCTCCCTATTTTATCTGATGAGAACGCAGATATCATCCTATGATGATATTTGTTTTTGAAATGCGCATAATAAAATACTTGGAACTCTTTTAACCATCTTTTGATCTTATATTATATATATATATATGTATATATATATATATGTATATATGTATATACATATATATATACGTATATATATATATATAGGGTCCGTGCATGCAACGCATGCAGTGCATGCGTTATACAATCTTGAGTTGATCAATTGCGTCGGTTGAAGCAAGCAGAATTTTGGCTGCTTACTAAAACGTATAGGCACAAAAAAATATAACACACACACACACACACTAGATAACACTACATGCGGCTTTGAC
>OZ024762.1:23074239-23079239 GCA_964016885.1 Eledone cirrhosa
TATATATATATATATATATATATATATATATAAAGAATGAATAATAACAGGTAGACATCATAAAAAGGTAGTTTATTCCGTGTGCTTACAAGTGTTTCCACGGTGGTACTGCAGCCTAGTTCCGCTACGTGCAAATTCACAAGTATTTGCAGAACTCGAATATCCAATGCTGTGACCACTGTTTCCTCAGAGCAGAATGGTAAATATACAATGTAAAAACCCTTAAGTGGGGTTGTTGGGGAAGATAGAGTGGAACAGGAAGAGAGAAAAGTAGGGAAGATGGAGAGAGAAGGAAAGATATGCAGGGGTTGGAGAAGTAGGAGAGAGTGGCTTGTAGATATCTTAATCAAAATGTTATGGTAGGGGTTTTATTAGTTACTTTTGGAGAGATGCGTAGATAGTTGAGGTCGGAATTATTTATTGCCCCAGAGGTCAAGTTCATAGATGTTGAGAGGGAGGTAGGTCAAAGGTGAGAGAGAGAGTGTGTAATGGATGTAGAGAGAGATATATAGGTAGAGAGGGGACAGATAAAGTATATGTGGTGAGTGAACTTTTGGTTTTGTAGTAGTAATCTAGGAATTGTACTGAGTTACCATGTATAGTGATAAGCAGTGTATTGTCTTGTAGTGAGGGGGAGAAGAGAAGGTTGTTAGCTAGAAAGTGGTGTTGTAGTTACGGGTTCGAATGTTAAGTTATTTTATAGTGAGAGAATTTAGCTTTTAGTTTGTGGTTGCAGTATAATGATCGTTCAATTCTATCGTTAAGTAGTTTGTTTTGGGATTTTAGTATGTAAAATAGCTCAAGGTTATATAACCTGCAGTACTTCAAACCACTCCGATATGCATTTGCGCTGGAAAGTATATCCCATTTTAAGGTGAACTGTTGGTTGTGTTCACGGAGTTGCCAGGTCTTGTTGGCGAGCGTGGTCACAAAACGGTGATTCTGATGTTTGATTGAGAATCGATGACGGTACCAGCGAGATTTAAACGATGTGGTGGTAGATCCGATATCATACCATTTCTGGTCGTCCGATTCAACCGTGCATTGGTAAACAATGTTGGACTTTAGGCATTCATTCTGCAATGGACATCTTTCAGGTAGATGGCAGTTACATGCTTTGTTGTGGGTAGCGGGTATACCATGGATAGGTTGTGATAGCGGTACAGGTGGGTTGTGCAATACCCGTCTCCCATTTAGTGGTTGGGAGGCAGATATTGCGTTCTGCCCATCTGTTACTAAAATGTTTTGTTTTGTAGAGTTGTTTAATTGCCTTAAGTTAAGTTTTTTTATGTATGCTTCAAGGTTTGGTGCCGTGGAGTATGATAGTCTAATAGTTTTGGAGTTCAGAATTTTGCTGTACTTATGGGAACTAGGGAAGTGTTTATTGATTAATTTAAAGAATGAAAGAGATAGTTTTGTACTAATCGAGGCATTAAAAATAGGATTATACCAGATATACTTTCTACAACGTGATTTATTTGGTGGTGATCTTCTATTATTAGTATGTCTGGTAGTATAGTGTGTGTGTGTTTGTGTTTTAGTCCCCCGGTTACGTATACCTTGATTACGTGTAGAGCTATGTGTGTTGTGGAAATTACTATCGATGTACGTAACCGGTAATTAACCACCACTGCATCTTGGATAATCCTATACCTAATATATATATATATATATATATATGTATGTGTGTGTGTGTGTGTATGTATATATATATATATATATATATATATATATATAAATGAAGTATTTCCGTAGGAAAGGTAAAAGAAAAGAGAGTGCTCTATGTAGGCTACAGAGCTTTTTAGTTATGTAATAAACAACATAAGATAATTAATTCATTTACCATTGGTTTCTTGAAGACAGATATTTATATCTGTCTTCAGTGGTCAGAAAGAATATCATGGAATGTTTATTAAATATGGATTTGAAATGTTTATTAAATATGGATTTCAAATCCATATTTAATAAACACCCCATGTTATTCTTTGTGACGACTGAAGACAGATATAGATAACTGCCTTCAAGAAACCAATGGTAAATGAATTAATTATCTTATGTTGTTTATTACATAACTATATATATATATTAAAATAACAGATTAAGGTTTAAGCAAAGTATCGCTGTTTTCACCCTTAACGGGATCTTCTGAGTTTGAGAAGATCCCGTTAAGGGTGAAAGCAGCGATTCTTTGCTTAAACTTTAATCTGTTATTTTAATAAATATTAGCTCTGGGGTTCTTATATATTTGATATACATTTATCCTTATCCAGCCCTCTTTGGATTTTAGTCTTCACATTTATTATTATTACTATATATATATATATGTGTGGGTGTGTGTTTGAGAGAGAGAGTGTGTGTGTGTGTGTGTGTGTGTGTGTAATATGTGTGAGATAGATTAATAGATAATTGCATATGAACAGGATTTCAGCCGACCGATGCCTAAATGACACCCTACCGTCATGTCCGTATGTGTTTTTTCCAATATTATTTATTTTAACCTGATGAAGCGTTAACCACATGACATTAAGTATAATTGCTTAAGCCCAGTGAATACAACCAGGAGAAAGAAAATTAAATGTACTCTCCGCTAAGGAATATCATAGGAAATATTATCATCGTGATTTCATGTACACACACATATATATGTAAATATATATATATGGGTGACTAGTGTAAATATATATATATTGTGTATGTGTGAATTGAGAGGAACGAGGCTGTGTGTTTACTGATAACGAATGTTAGAAAGTTAAGGAAACACAAACAAGACAAACATTTTCCCTTCATCAGTTGTCTACTACGGATGTTTCAGCGCATATGCCTGTGTGTGTGTATGCGTGTGTGTGTGTTTGTGTGTGTGTGTGTGTGTGTGTGTGTGTGTATGTGTGTGTGTGTTTGTGTGTGTGCGTGTGTACGTGTGTATGTATATATTTATGTGTGTGTGTGATTATATGTCTATATATATATATATATATGTGTGCGTGTATGTATATATATATATATATATATATATATATATATATATATATATATATATATATATATATATATATATATATATATATATATATATATATGTGTGTGTGTGTGTAATGTATATATATATATATGTATATCTGATCTCCGAGCTACAAATCTGTCCAGCGAATCTGTCCTGAGACATTATAACAACATGTCCATAGTATAGGAGCTGTGTCCTCTCAACACACACACACATGTAGAGGTTCTACTTAGAGTGCCTCTATCATCTCCGAGTCACACACTTTATCGTGTAAAGTTACTCCAAAGACTGCAAACCCCTACACCACTTTATTTGCAATACCAATGTAAAGCAGTGCTATGTAAAGCTGTATATGACTTTCCAAAATAGATGTAATACTTATGATGAAGGAACAATTTAATTGGAGCTGATCAGAGATCAAAGAAGTATATGTTTCTGATTTAGGCATGGGCCAACAATTTTAGGGGAGGGAAAGTCGATTAAACCGACACCAGTGTATTACTGGTACTTTATCTTATCGACCCCGTAATGATGCAAGGCAAAGTTAAGCTCGGCGTTATTTGAACTGAAAACTTAAAGAAACATCACTCTATGCTGCATAGTGTCCGGCGCGCTAGCGACGCTACCGACCCACCACCATAAGCAATAAAAACCGGAGGCCCCTATAACTAAGATTTTTGCAGAAATATCTACGTAAGTATTCGACCTATCAAAAATAGTAGCTAAATCTCCAACTGAGGCATAAAACGCGGCGAAATCACTGTTGAATATTATCTTACTATTAAATAGGTTTATTTACAATAGTTTTTAACTTTGCCTATTAATCCGTATGGTGAGCAAATGGGGTCCCACAAGCTAGCCTCCTCACAGCCCCGGGAACAGGATGAAGTCGGCTTTTCCTCTGAGGATCCTACTTATTTTCTTATGGATTGTATAATCTAAATTAATAACAGTTAGCTATTATTTCTAGCAAATCACACGCCTACACCGAGAATTATTCTTTGTTTCGCGGAATATAGATTTCTATGGTGGAGATTTGTTGTAGGAAATTGGTTTTCAATTGAGGTACCATCAAGTATGTTAAAATTGAACATTAAATTTGACCATACATAATTATATATATATGTATGTATGTATATGTATGTATATATATGTATGTATATACTCCATATGTATAAAAAAATATATATAGATTGAAATATGTACACAGACAGTTACAAAGAAGAACTAATCCCTATAGCAATATATTAATTACTGGGGCAAACATAAATATACACACATATGTTTACAAGTAAATGTATATAAATTATATATAATGTGTGCGTTTATGCACACAAATATATATATATAAATATATATATATATATATATATATATATATATATATATATATATATATATATAAAGTTTATATAGTGTGTGCGATTATACCCTAACATAATTATAAGTATATATATATATATATATATATATATATATACATTATATGGTGTGTACGTTTATACACAGAATATAAATATATATATACATATAAATATGTCTCTCTCCCTCTCACTATATATATATATACATATATATATATATATATATATGTGTGTGTGTATATATATATTGTATGTATATATATGTAATAGTGTTTGTAAGTGTTTATATACGCTCTGAAGGACGGGGAAGATGATAAATGAGGAGAATGGGATGGCTGCTATTAGTTGTAAATTGATATTAGTTTTAAAAGATAATAAATCTTTATTTATTATTCCAGTACATTTTTATTACTGCTTTTGTCAGATTTTTTATTTTATTCTATTTATTATATATATATATATATGTATATATATTTATTTATCGATTTTGCTTCGTTTAAATTCCTCTTTTTATAATTTTTTAGTCGTTCGCTTTATTTATTATTATTATTTTTTTTTTGTTTTAGAAATATACAATTTCACTCTTTATACATTTTATTATTTTAATTTTTTTTAGCCCAGAATAGCGAAACACC
>OZ024762.1:23084239-23091739 GCA_964016885.1 Eledone cirrhosa
CACCCACCACCACCACCACTACTGCTATTAATAATCATGATGATACTATTAATAATAATGATGATTGTCGAGGAGAATATATATATATATATATATATATATATATATATATATATATGCAAGTGCGTGTTTATGTGCTTGTGTGTGTGTATACATATACATACGCTTGTGTCTTTGTTTATATAAATATGTGTGTGATTGTGTATGTATATGTATATAATATATACATGTGTGTCTGTATATATAAACTCGTATGTGCTTGTGTATATATATATATACACGTGTGTGTGTTTATATAAATACGCGTGTGCTCGTGTATATTTATATATATATATATATATATACACGTGTGTGTGTTTATATAAACACGCGTGTGCTTGTGTGAATATATATATGTAATATATACACACTTGTGTGTGCGTTTATATAAACATGTATGTGTACATATATATATATATATATATATATATATATTAGTATGCATTTGTGAGTGTGTGTGTCTGTGTATGAAGAGCGAGTGAGTCATGGAGTGTATATGTGTGTATATGTGTATATATTAATTGGTCATAATATTCCTTGTTAGCCGTGATGACTAGCATAACATTTTATTTTCTTGAAAAACACGTAAAATATAAAATACTGTAAAACAAAATGTTCACTTGCTCGACAAGTGATCAAAAGTCCTATCAAAGAAAAAACTCTCCATAAATCTTCTTTTATAAGAGAAGAAAATTTAGTATAAAGAAGACCAAAAACAGAAGACCAACAAATAATTAAACACGGAAAAAATATATATACATACATATACTTTTTCCGTGATATATATATATATATATATATATAGATATATATAATAATGTTAAATATATATATATATATATATATATATATATATATATATATATAATAATGTTAAAAATATATATATATATATATAATAATGTTAAAAATATATATATATATATACATATATAATAATGTTAAAAATATATATATATATGTTTAAAAATATAAACAATGTTTGGTGTTCTTAGAAAAATAAATTCTTTTTTGTGAGAATTTAAATTTATTCTGTCTAAAAACGAACTTACACAAAAAGCGCCATTGCTGAAATAAATTAAAATTTATGCTTCAAAGTTTATGATGATGTTTACGTGAGTAAAATTTTATTAATAAAGAAATTCATGCAACCATCTTGGTTTTACATATGTCTCCAGGTCAAGCCTGATTGAACAGACCTCAGGTTTTGTTGGTGTATATGAATATATTGCATTCTTTATCTCTAGACGGTGAATGGCCTGAGTGTTTCGGGGCCTCAAATTGATGAATTAGGAGAGTCATTAAGACTTCGGAAAGAATGCTTTACGGTATTCGTCCAACCACATTGCGCGCTCTGAGTTCAAATCCTGCCGTGGTCAACTTTGACTTTCATCGTTTCAAGGTCGATAAAAAACGTACCAGTCCAATACTGGGGTCGAATGTTTCTCTGTAGAAAAAATCGGCTGTGTTCAAACTCTAGACAGGCCGTATGACGGTGCCGCAACAACTCCACAATGAGCTATGAGCTCTTTGTCCCTATCCTATTGATTAAATAACTCGCTATCTTTTTTCTAACTCACTACGCTCTGATTTCAAACCCTGCTGGCGTTACCTTTTTTTCTTTCGAATCGTCCCTTCAAAGCTAAAATAAAATACCATTCTAGTTCCAGTAGGGTTGGCTACTGTAGTGGTTGACTGGTTAAACCAGAGGTTCTCAAACTTTTGGGGCCACCCCCACATGATACCCTCAGACCCCTCCAACCATATTTCTAGAGAGACCTGCCTACACACAAATTGTAAACAATATATAATAAATAAAGTCGTTAATTTATATAGCATATATTTTACTATATATGTATAAATTAACGATTTTATTTATTATATATTGTTTATTTTACTATATTTATCATATATATCATTTGATATTTAATATACTATTATATCATCTCTACAGCCCCGGTCACCGTCCCATCTCCCCCTTAAGGCCCAACACCCCCTGGACCTTCTCAATGCCCCCGGGGGCGATAGTGTCGACTTTGTGAACATCTGGGTTAAATAGTCAGGCAAGATAATTTGCAATATTTGATCCGACTCTCTACGTTCTGTGTTCAGATTCTGACTCCTGCTAGAAATTGCGAATGGCAAATAGCATATAACATCACCAATAGAAATGTTGCTTCCTTGATGCTAATTAGACTGTTGGCTCCCTCCCTATTGCTTTTGTGATTTTGTGGGGTTTTCTTTACCTATTTGAAATCTATTTTGTGAGATACGAAGGAACGTTTTACATCTATTTCCAGCCAGAAGAACGACTTGCCATGTCAAAGCACTATCGGTGTCAAATGTATTTCGTTTGTGCAGTGTATTTTAGAAGATCAAGAGATGAAAATATGTCATTGAAGTTGTGAACTGATGATTTTTTTTATCCTAGAACGTGAATAATTCCAATTAAGCATCTGTGTTGCGTAACAAGCAGAGTATTATGTATGTGAAGCAGGTATGAATAATGAGATGTGGTGAGAGAGATGAAGGTATGGTTGTGATTAATAGTCGCTTCATTTGATACTGAGAAATTGTGAAACGCGAAAAAAACAATATGAAGACATCTGTTTGTGAAGTACAAATCGTTATTCATGTGTCACCCGGAAATTGGAAACGACGGTCAAATACTCCGATGATTTGTAATTATAGAAGAAATATTTATAGGGAGCAGAATTTGTAGTGTATGATTTCTGTGTGGAGATGCTATGGACTGTGTATATCAAATGTTTTCAAACTTTTAGGACCACCGCCCCACCTTCTCGGCTACGTAATACCCTTAGTGCCTGCAAACCCTTTTTCCAGAGAGACCTGCCTACCCACAAATTATAAATAATATAATATATACTATGAATAGATAAATATATATTTTTTAAATTTTACAATATTTATATATAATATATCTTATTTGATATTTACTATACTATTATATCATCTCTACTGCACCCTCTGAACCTTATTAATGCCACCCGGGGGTGGTAGGGCTCACTTTGAGAAATTCTGAGGTTGTGAGTTCGATTCCCGGACCGAGCGATGCCTTATGTCCTCGGGCAAGACAGCTTATTTCCCGTTGTTCCTTCTAACTGGTGTTGCGACCGATAGATAGTATTAAACATTGGAAAGACCAATGGAAAAATTGTTTCTTCGGTCCGATTTGACGAAAGTCGATCGACTGTCGATGTATTGACGTCTAAGATATGCCTTTACTAATTATTGTTTGCTGTGACTTTGCTGTGGTAGCTTGTCATATTATGCAGGCTGTCATAGTCCAAGTCTCTTGTCACTGTAGAGTGAGCCTAGATCACAGGGAACGTAGCGGAGATGAGTTCATATCAGTCAGAACAAGAAAAAACGCAGCCGAGTTTAGTTGATGTTAGATCGAGAACGAAGAAACGAGTTGAGTTGTGGCCAATAAAAAATACCTCTTTGGTTTCATTTAAAGTTTATTTAGCGATGACGTTACAGCTATGATGGTCTACGTTTCGTATTGTTGTGATTAATTCGCTACGTACCTATGTATGTTCTTCTGGTTTCATAATTTTATAAAGGTTTACCAATAGGGAGAGAAAGTCGGTTTCTAACATAGAGACGAGACTTTTTCATTGGAATTTAAACAACATCAACTAGATAGATATATATGCATGTCCGCATGAATGTATGTGTAGATATGAATGTTATTGTACGTGTGGATGTTTTGAGTTATATGTGTGCATGTGTATATGCTTTGTATGTGTACAGGTGTACATGCAGAATGTTTGTATGTATCTATGTATAAATGCATGTAGGTATGCATGGACTGGTCTGAATCGTCATAGAGGCCGTGTAGAATATGTCACCGATTTTTTTCTCTCTTTGGCATCTCTTCTGGACAGTAGGTGTAGCAAGCAATGCGGCACGGTCTGAGGACCACAACAACATTTCAAATTTCACCAAAACAAAACAGGGTACCAGAGAGGAAATAACATTTATAACTGCAGCATATACAGAAAAGAATGTACATCCTTGTCGGGGCTATAAAAATAGAATCATGTTCGTACCACCCTTGTGTGAGAGGGAAGGGGATCAGATGTTGTAAATATTTCATATCGAGTACAGGCATCATATATGGAACCGCAACGACTAGTGTATTATATCAGGTCGCCATGTTGACATTGGCGTTTTTTCAGCATTTAAAACATGAAATACTGTTTTCTATTGAATGATCTCTATTGCGATTCACTTTAAAATTTGAAGTTTTTAAATAGTATTCGATTTTTTGATGAATGTCAATTTGAACGGAATATTTATTGTCTTTAATTAGTAGTTCAGCTGTCAAGTCGCAGGGAGGGAGATATTGTGTGTGAAATGTGGTGAAGTGTGTTTGTAGTTGTTTTCGTATTTTGAAAATATAAATTAATTGGAGTGTGTGGTTATTTCTGGTTAAGAGGTAATGGTCAGGCTACTTGAAATTATAGTCTGTATGTGTGTGTTGAATTGTGTATGTATGTGTGTGTGTTGAATGGTGTGTGTATGTGTGTGTGTTGAATTGTGTGTGTATGTGTGTGTGTTAAATTGTGTGTGTATGTGTGTGTGTGTGTTGAATTGTGTGTGTATGTGTGTGTGAGATGACTTGTGGGTTTGTTTGGCTTGTGGGGGGTGTTGACTTGTGTGTGTGTTGATTTGTGTGTGTGTGTTGAGTTGTGTGTGTTGACGTGTGTGTTGACGTGTATGTGTGTGTGTATGTGTGTGTGTATGTGCGTGTGAGATGACTTGTGGGTTTGTTTGGCTTGTGGGGGTGTGTTGACTTGTGTGTGTGTTGATTTGTGGGTGTGTATGTGTGTGTATGTGCGTGTGTGTGTGTTGGCTTGTGTTTGTGTTGAGTTGTGTGTATGTTTTGATTGTGTGTGTTAACTTGTGTATTAACTTGCGTGTGTGTTTTGACGTGTGTGTGTGTTGTGAGTTTTTTTTTAATTTGTGTGTGTATTGAGTTGTGTGTTTCTGCTGATTGTGTGTGCTACCTTGTGTGTGTTGATTTGTGTGTGTTGACATGTGTGTGTGTGTTGACAGGTGTGTGTCTGTTCACTTGTGGGTGTGTGAGTGTGTGTTCACTTGTGAGTGTGTGTGTCTGTGTGAGAATGTCTGTGAATGTGTTTGTGTGTGTGTGAGTGTGTGTGTGTGAATATGTGTGAATGTGTGTGAATGTGTGTGAATGTGTGTGTGTTTGTATGAATGTGTGTGTGTGAATATATGTGTGTATGAGAATGTGTGTGAATATGTGTGTGTGTGTGTGTGAATGTGTGTGAATATGTGTGTGTGTGAGAGAATGTGTGTGAATGTGTTTCTGTGTGTGTGAATATGTGTGTGTGTGTGTATGAGAATGTGTGTGAATATGTGTATGTGTGAATATGTGTGAATGTGAGTGTGTGTGAATGTGTGTGTGTGTGAATGTGTGTGTATATGTGTGGGGGTGTGTGTGAATGCGTGTGTGAGTGTGTGTGTGAGTGTGTGTGAATGTGTATGTGTGTGTGAATGCGTGTGAATGTGTGTGTATGTATGTGTATGAATGTGTGTGTGAATGTGTGTGTGTGTATGTGTATGAATGTGTGTGTGTGTGCGTGTGAATGTGTGTGTATGTGTATGAATGTGTGTGTGCGTGTGTGTATTTACATATATACATAGATAATTGTTCGAATGAATTTCCCTCAAATTAACGTTATATGAGTTTTTTTATTCATCTTCGCTTTTTTCCTTCTCTCTTCTCTCTCTCTCTCCATAGACGTTTAAATAAACGGTTGTTTTTCAATTATTTACATATTCATTTGCATATTCACCCATAAGTTTGAAAAATCCTTAATACATTTCCACTATCCAGAGAATATCCAACTGATAGGGTATGATTTTCCTGGATATGTCTCTATTTATAAAACAAACTTTGTATTTTATCTGAAAAAAGCGTACCAAAGTATTTTGGTACCCTTGAAGCTCAAGAAATGTGAGGGATACATCATTGGCTCACAGGAGGACAGAAATATGAACCTAACCCATAATTTCTTTGTGGACGATCTCAATCTCTATGCCAAGAACATGGATTGGATGAAGAAAAATCTTGACCTGGTTACAACGTTCTCAAAGGATATAGGAATGAAGTTTGGCCAAGATAAATGCTCATACATGACTGTAAAGCTGGGAAAAACAACAACCCAATCTAACAACATTGTCATCAATGGTCAAACTGTTTCACCGATATCGGACAAGGACTGCTACAGATACCTGGGGATAGATGAGAACATATCCTATAATGGTATGTGTAATAAAGAACGCGTAACCAGGGAATACTACACCCGATTAAGAAAGATCTGGTCATCGGAACTCTGCGCAAAACAAAACAGAGGCTCACAATGTGTTTGCTGTGCCTGTCCTAACCCCAACGTTTGGAATACCTAATTGGACGATAGACGAAATCCGAGCAGTTGATGTTGGAACTTGAAAAATACTAAACAACACCGGAAACTTCCACAGCAACAGTGACATAGACCGCCTTTACTTGAAACATAAGCAGGGAGGCAGTGGCCTAACATTAGTCCAGACAACATTTGAATGTCGCATCATATCTCTCCGACAACATATACGAACCTCGAAGCGTAGGAGCCCGTCTCTCGAGCAAGTCTATCTGCATGAAACAGATAAGATCATGAGAGTTGGGAAGGAACTCCTCGAGAGATATTCCCTGTGTGATAAACAAAAACTCACACTCAAGGAAGTCGCTCATGAGTATCGCAGTGAATCCATGGGTGAAAAACTGCATACTTATCAGCAAAAAATCATACATGGATATGTTGCCAGGAAGCTCCAGAGTGAGAGTAATATAGATAAGGAAAGTAGTCTATCAACCGTAGAAAGTAGACCAACAACCGCTATATTGGCTCCCACTTTGAAGGATACGCTTTTGCAATCCAAGAACAGAAGATTAACACGAAATACCTGATTCACAAAAGAGATAGGGATGCAGGCAAAACACCTAGATGTGATAACAAGTGCAGACTCTACAGAACTAACATCGAGGATTTCACCCTTGTCATCAGCAGCTGTCCAAAGATATCATCGCCGTACTATCTACCTATGAGGCATGATGTAGTGGCCAAAACACTGTACAATGCAGTTCGTAAAAAAGATATGCCCGATAATAAACACATTAAAAGCTACAGCAATGTGGAAGACATCAATGAACATAATATGAAAGAGTACTGGTGGAATGTTCTAGTAAAAACTCCAGTAAAATGCAGGCATAACAAACCAGATATTATGATATGGGACAGGGAGAAGAAAGCATGCACAGTAGTGGAAATTAGCTGCCCAGCAGATGCCAATATAATATCAAAGATTAACGAAAAGGAGAATAATTATGCAGAACTGATGAGAAATTTGCAGATACTCCAGCCTGAT
>OZ024762.1:23096739-23099239 GCA_964016885.1 Eledone cirrhosa
GCTACGCAGAAGTGTTTCTAGAAATTCATCTGCCGCAGCGTATAACTTGAAGTCGTCAATAGACAGAAGATGTTTGATTATCTTTATATAATTTTTTGTATCCGAGTCTAATCTGGTCTAATAGATTTTTCATTCTACTTTTTGTATTATCGTTATTGTTATGGTTATTGTTATTGTTATTGTTATCGCTATCATCGTTGTTTTTGTGAATATTGCTAGCACTATTGATATATCATTATTATTAGTAGCTATAGTCACAGTCGCACTAGTAGACTTGGTAATTGAATGAAACAAATAAAAAAAACAAAAAACAAGGAAATCGTTTTAAGAATTAATAGCTTTCAAGTTTTCAATGTTTTATTGTGTTTGTTCTTTATAGATGATATTATATTACCTGCAAAAATAATTGTTCTATTCAAGATCTTAGAACACGATTACCAGTGATAAAATATTGACATAGTTTGGTGTTTATAGCTTACAATAGCCAAGTAAATTAAGTGTGAGTATTTTTGGTTATCTGGAAATTTGTACAACTCCTATGTTTTCTGAAGAGAATCTAAACTGACAAGAGGAAATAATACGAAATATTTTCAGATCTCGGCAGCCATTTTTGTTTTTGTTTATGTTAAATTTCTTTGTTTTTATATTTTTTTGCTTCGTTTTATTTTTTTTATTTTTTTTTATTTTTTATTAGTTTTTGTTTGTTGTTTTCGGTGGTGTTTTTTTTTTTCTTCGTGTTTCATTTGATATATAATTAAATTCTTTTTTGTTCGAATTAAATAAAATTTAATTTGTAAAATAAACAAAAAAACTTTTATGACGTATATGAAGTTTTTTTCGTGTAATAACGTCTGAGGTACGAACAAGAACAGCTGTTATGAAAGTTATTAAATATAGCCGCAGGGACCCAGGTGGATAGATACAAGGAACCGGGTATATAGATGCAGGGAACCGGGTGTATAGGTGCAGGAAAACGGGTGAATAGGTGTAGCTGTTACCTATTTCACTATCTCTGTCTCTCTCTCTCTCATATAGCGAGAGAGAGGGGTGTAAAATCCCGAACGCGGTGCCAAGCCGATACCGCTTGTCGCTGCGGTGGGTATTTACATCTCTATACCGACCCCGCGTCTCTAGCATCGAGTACTCCCATGGTTAGTGATCTCATCCGCCTCAGCACAACAAACTTCCTCTCTCTATCTATCTATCTATCTCTAAATATATCTATCTATCTATCTAAGGCGGGTAAAATTGCCGAGATCCATGGACGAGTTCTCTCCAGCGGTCTCTGTCCCTCATTATCGCTGCCATGTCCTGCGTCTGGATGAAAAACTCAGAGCTGTATGGGAGCATCCCAAAAGTCAGCTCAAAAGTGACACAGAGGAGACTGAGGTTAGCTGGACATGCTCACCGACATCCAGAATTGACATTGCACTCAGTACTCCTTTGGGAGCCCCTACATGGACACACTAGAAGAGGAAGACCAAGGTTAATGTATGTTGATGCCCTAAGGACAGACACTGGTCTGTTGGAGATGAAGGACATGGCAGCGATATATATATATACAGTATATATATATATATATATATTTATTAAAATAACAGATTAAAGTTTAAGCAAAGAATCGCTGCTTTCACCCTTAACGGGATCTTCTGAAACTAACAAAGTCAATCTGTAAACGCAGAAGTGAATATTTAAAAAAAAACTTCCAACCGGAGGAAGACAGGAAGACAGGAAGACGATACTTTGGTTCGTGGAAACGTTCCCTGGCAAAGAACGGGAAAAAACGAATATAATACGTCATTATTTGAAGCGGTGAAAAACAATCACACGCAAAGATAAAACCACGTTTATTGTATAAAAGAAGTCGTAGACTAATGTTCTCTTAGGTGGTTCATAGAGACGTTCTCTGGCAATGAACGGAAAAAACGAAGATAATACATCATATGTGGACCGGGGAGAACAATTGCACGGAAAGACAAAACCACGTAAATGGTATAACTGAAGTCGTATCTAAATTTCTAACTAGGAAACCGAATGATTCTCGGCTTCTGAGTTAAGAATAAAGTAAATAAAATACAGAGGTAATTGAAATTAAATAAATACATACACGCATCCATATACGTACATACACAAGCATGCGCGAAAACACTCGCCATAGGTATACAAATACACGCACGTACACAGTCTTCAAATTTATTATTATTACTATATATATATATATATATATATATATATATATATATAAACCAAGAAGGTGTGGTAAGATACCAGGTGGACCAAAACACACCAGAGTACTCGATACTTGGGTAGTAGAGTGGGTAATGTGAAAAGATTAAGGACCCCGAAGGCTGAGCTCAGGCCGTTTCGAAGATTTGCATCTAGCTGCCGAAACAGCAGGAGCTCAGCCGTCGAAGTCCTGAATCTTTCTGCTATATCAAGCGTTAACCTAATATATCCCTTCCATATACTGTACCGATGGTGTTGTTATTTCCCTTTTCCT
>OZ024762.1:23114239-23116739 GCA_964016885.1 Eledone cirrhosa
TATCTGCAAGTGTATTGTTAGCATTGAATTATGTATGCATGAAATACACGTATGTATGTCTGTGCTTTCTCATATATATATATATATATATATATATATATATATATATATATATATATATATACATACATACATAGATATATATATATACACATACATACATACATAGGCATATACATATATACATACACACATAGATCTATACATATATGAATATATACATATATTCATACATACATAGATATATATACATATATAGAAAAATACATACATACATATATACATATATACATATATACATACATAGATATATACATATATACATACATACATAGATATATACATATATATATACACACATACATACATACATACATACATACATACATACATACATACATACATACATAGATGTATACATACATGCAGACATATATACATATATATATATATAAACATAGATATATCTTGAGTGAATATGTATTCAAATATATCGTGAAGACGGCAAGTTTGTGACTGAATTACCAATATATACAGCATGAATAACGTAGCCAATTCATTAGATATAACAGCCTGGAATGGGTATTAGAATATACTATTTGAATATCTTTGATCTTTTACCGCAAATATCAATACCACTACTACTACTAATAAGAATAATAATGGTATTAATGATAATGTTATTGGTACTACTACCACTACTACTACTGCTACTTTTCATCGGCATGAAGCCAATAAAGAAGTACGCCACACCGATCTAGAAAGGTCTGCTAGAAAGAGCAACAAATAAGAACTCAAATAACATTCTATGAGTATTTAAATATTTGTTTCTACTTTAGGCACAAGGCCAGCAATTACCCAGTTCATTACTGGTACTTTATTTTATCGACCCCGTGAGGATGAAAGGCAAAGTCAACCTCGGCGGGATTTGAACTCAGATCGTAAAGGGACGTATCTATGCTAGAAAGCATGGCGTCCGACCCTCTACCGATACTGCCAATCCATCACCGTTATGAGTATTTAAATATTATGGACATTTTTGGATATGAAAATTTTGAACATAGATTTATATCGACATATGCTTTGTGTAAAAAGAAAATGTAGGTATATACTATTGAAAGTGAAGACGCATAGTCTAGCTCAGAGGTTCTCAAATTTTTGATCCACTATGCCCCTCACGGCCTCGTAATATCCTCAGCTCTCCCAAACCTATTTACAGACAGACCTGCCTACATTCAAATTGCAAATAATTGTTTCTACTTTTGGCACAAGGCCAGCAATTACCTCAGTGTATTACTGGTACTTTATTTTATCGACTCCGTAAGGATGAAAAGCAAAGTTAACCTCGGTGCAATTGGAACTCAGAACGCAAAGGGCCATAACACTATGCTGCAAAGCCTAGTTTCTGATGCTCTGACGATACTACCAATCCACGTAAATTATAAATAATCTATAATAGATCGTTAATTTATATATCATGGTTTCTTATATAGGCACACGGCCAGCAATATTTTTTTTGGGGGGAGAGGAAAGTCGATTAAATCGACCCCAGTGTGTGATATGAGTTAATTAACGCCAATTAAACCGTGATGAACACCGGCCTAATGAAATTCATGAGCTGGGACAGAATTTGATCCTGCAATTGACTGACATTATATCCAGGGTGAATGTTTGTACTCTCCGAATGAACCGGCTGAATGAACCTCTGGGCTTGAGAAAGTTTATTGGGTTTTATACTATTGAAAACCCCAATGAAATAGATGGTACCAGTAACTTTAAGTTGGAAATCTGATATTTACTGTGGTTATTTATTTCTGAGATTATTTCTCTTTATGGTATTTCCCATCACTAATCGAATTGATATTCATAAACACCAACACTACGTTCTCTGTATTTCTCAGTACACACAGTCACGCACAAGTTTGAGCAACTGAAGTGAATATTCTTCCCTGGCTAGACCAAATAATATAGAAACCTGAAATGAGGAAAATCTAGCTGTCAAGTTAAGCTCGACCTAAGAGGAGTGACCACCAATACGACTGTCTTATTCAGAAGTAAAAATAGCTGTCAAGTTAAGCTCGACCTAAGATGAGTGAACACCAATACGACTGTCTTAGTCAGAAGTAAAAATAGCTGTCAAGTTAAGCTCGACCTAAGATGAGTGAACACCAATACGACTGTCTTAGTCAGAAGTAAAAATAGCTGTCAAGTTAAGCTCGACTTAAGAGGAGTGACCACCAATACGACTGTCTTAGTCAGAAGTAAAAATAGCTGTCAAGTTAAGCTCGACCTAAGATGAGTGAACACCAATACGACTGTCTTAGTCAGAAGTAAAAATAGCTGTCAAGTTAAGCTCGACTTAAGAGGAGTGATCACCAATACGACTATCTTAGTCAGAAGTAAAAATAGCTGTCAAGTTAAGCTCGACTTAAGAGGAGTGAACACCAATACGACTGTCTTAGTCAGAAGTAAAAATAGCTGTCAAGTTAAGCTCGACCTA
>OZ024762.1:23124239-23126739 GCA_964016885.1 Eledone cirrhosa
ATATAAATACATAATCGGAGAAAGCTAATAGCGATACTCCGGCCAAATTCCAGCTCACTCAACAAACATTAGGAAATACCTGAGTATATTCCTAATTAAACGTTCGGGGTGCTAACTAATTGTATTGTGTGGAAAATTGGCTGTATCATTTCATATGAGATATATCAAATATATCTCTTCCCAGACGACTCGTTTCACTATAAGATGTCTACAAGTTAGGTGAAAATATACCAAGTTATGTAGAAGCTTGTATAAGATCAACAGATACTTATACAAGTAGGCTCTTATAATTCTTCAGTGGGTGCCCAATAATATTAATATTGATAACCAAATCAACGTCAATATTTAGCGATAATCACCATCAGTGCTTGAGGGAGCTGCTAGGTTGTTAGTCCAGCAGTTCTATACAAAATCTCACACTGTCTCGAAAATAGGAGGAAGGAGACTACCGCCATATATATATATATATATATATATATATATATATATATAAAAACAAATAAAGAAACGAAATTAAATTTCGTTTCGTTTGTAACTCACTTTTGTATGACTGACGCTTAAACAGTAAAGTGACCAGTGAAAAACTCGGTACATCTACATATGTATACGTGTGTGTATTCATATGCATACTAGTATTTCAGTATACATATGTGGATGTACATTTTTAACTTAATTATATATATATATATATATATATATATATATATATATATAAATATATATATATATATATATATATATATATATATATATATATATATATATATATATATATATATATATATATACGTGTGTGTGTGTGTGTGTGTATATATAAACGGAAAAAATGAAACGAAATTTCATTTCTCACACTTAGTACGGCTGTTACTTAAATATAAGTATGTATACGTACATACATATATGTATATAGACGTACAGTAGAATGTATATATATATATATACATACATGCACACATATATATATATGTACGTATGGATTCACCGAACATTTATTATCATTCTCGGTGTGTTTGTAAACAAACATCCCGAATTAAGCCGTACAGTGTCTAGCAACCATCGTTCCTCGTTTGTTCAACCCTGACAAAGGATTGAACAAATGAGCAACGATAGTTACTAGACACTGTACGGCTTAATTCGGGATGTTTGTTTACAAACACACCGAGCATTATAATAAATGTTCGGTGAATCCATATGTACATATATATATATGTGTGCATGTATGTATATATATATACATTCTACTGTACGTCTGTATACATATATGTCTGTACGTGTACATACTTACATTTAAGTAACAGCCGTACTAAGAGTGGGAAATGAAATTTCGTTTCATTTTTCCGTTTATCGTTTTCGGTACCCCGGCCGATTAACTCACTCGATATGCAAATTACGCTACTCAGCCGTTAATGTGCATAAGGAAAGTTTATACTTTCAGACGTTCAATCATCTGGCAGGAAGGTATACGTTGCTGACGATAGCTAATAAGCTTGAAACTAGTACAGCGTTCCATTGTCAGGGTTGAACAAATGAGCAACGATGATTGCTAGACACTGTACGGCTTAATTCGGGATGTTTGTTTACAAACACACCGAGCATTATAATAAATGTTCAGTGAATCCATACGTTCATATATATGTGTGCATGTATGTATATATATATATATACTACGGTACGTCTGTATACATATATGTATGTACGTATAGATACTTATATATATATATATATATTTATATATATATATATATATATATAAATAACATATTTAATGGCTTATACACCGATTAGAACTATTAAATTCGTTGTATACAATCTACTTATATATTGAGTACCTTACTTAATGTGGTTACCCTCGATTTAATATGAGACTCGTATATATATATATATATATATATATATATATATATATACATACATACAGTGTGCCATATATGAACATACATAATATATATATACATGTGTATATATAGGGAGGTGGAGAGAGAGGGGGGAAGTTTGAGACGGAATAAATACGGTGTAAAGTTATTAATAGCTGGATGTTGATATTGATGTTGGTTGTTATAATTTATTTGTTTGTTACCGATTTGAAGGAGTCAAGTGTAAAATAAATGTCCTTATGTTGAGAAACAATCACAGTTTAACTTCAGTCTGAAAAGAATGTCAAAACTCTATTGAAATTCAAATAATAACTTCTCTATTGATCGATAAGTTACGGCTAGAAAAATATAATACTTTCAATTGTATACACTAAAGTGAGTGACGTGTGGATTTACATTTTTTTTTTCTTTCAGTATTTTTATAACCTATTGCGTGTTTTCACTGAAAAACCAATTGTAGCTCTTTAGTGTTTTGAGTACGGATATTTGTTGGGGTTTTTATTTTCGTTTTTTGTAGGTGTTGGTTTATTGTTAGTTTAGTGGGTTTTTTTTTCTTATTGGTGTGTTTATGTGTGTGTTTTTCTCTCTTTGTACTGAAAGCTGTTCGATTTAACACAAATGTGTAA
>OZ024762.1:23131739-23136739 GCA_964016885.1 Eledone cirrhosa
GTGGTGCTATTATGTTTCCTCCCGTTGTATTGTATGCCTACGCCATCTTTATTTAGTCTGTTTATTTATTTATTTGTTTTTTTTGGTCTTCTATGCGCATGCGTTTGCGTGTGTGTATAGTGTTTTGTTTGATGTGTGTTCGTGTTTGGGTGACTGTGTATTGGTTATTGTATTATATCTTAGTTTACTAGTGTGTTTGTTGTTATTGTGCTTGTGTATGTATTTATTTATTTATTTATATTTCTCTTAGGTCAGTGTTGTTTGTTTGGGTGTTGTTATTCCATTCATTTTTTCTGTTTAGCCTTGGCCTTCTAAGTTCTGTTTCGCTGGCCTCTCTGATTTGCCTATCTGCTGGGTCATTTCTATGTTTAGATATTATTCTAATTTCTATGTTGTCTATGTTACCGTCGTGTTGTTGTCTGGCATGTTCGTATAGTACTGAACCGTCTGGCATGTTCGTATAGTACTGAACCGTTTTTTCGTCCTTTTAGTCCCCCCCCCCACTCCCAGTGTTGGTCTATCATTTCACCTATGCTACGAGCTGTCTCGCCTATGTATGTTGTTGTCATGTTTCTGCAAGTACCCTCTGTACGTCTTATGCTATAGACTACGTTTCTAGTTTTACAGTTTATCCGGGAGTTTACTTTACATATAATACATTTCCTAATAGTACAGTGGGTTTTCTTAAAAGGGTAGGTTTTGCTGATCAGGGATTTTATGGTGGTTCCAGGCTTTTCTACCACCTTATTCTGTAAGTGGGTCTTTCTCAGGGCCTTGCTACACTGGTTAGCTAATTTCCCTCCATGGGTATTGTCCATAAACATGACACTCTGGTATCTCTGGTTGTCGTACCATGAGGTGGCTTTCCCTATCTTATGTCTAGTCCTATCTAAGCTATTCCATGATTTGCTCCTGTATAATGAGCAAATTCCTTTCATGTCCAGTTTTATGAGGGTCTTATACTTCTCCGTGGCTCCTTCGTATACTCTGATTCTGTCTCCTTTGAGGAAGTGTTGGATGTGTCTTTCCATTTCTGTTGTCGCACATGCGGGACACGTTCTTCATCACTCGTACCAAGTCTGCGATCAGAATATTAAACTTAGCACTACTGGACATTGCTGAGTTTTTGAGTATCAGGTATTTGGAGGCCGTGGGTTTAGCATAGTGTGAGTGGAGAATTTGGGCTCTCTCGTCTATAGTGTTAATCCAGAGTTCCGTGTCTAATACAGGTAGTCTATTGTTAGGGTGTTTGGAAGGGTAGTCGATAGTTACAGTTATACTCCGGTGTATGGAATTAGCTATCTGCTGGATGCTTTCCATTGTGCTACGTTCTAAATCAAACTTGTTAGTACGCTCTTGTGGGGATGTCCTTATTACTATATTGATTTCGTCTACGTAACGAGAGTACACGATGAGGTCTATGGAGCTCTCATCAAGGAGATCTTTGAGTCTCCTTTCCCACCATACCATAAAAAGGTTGGCAACGTCACCAGCTATGCTGACGCCAATGGCTGCTCCCTCATTTTGGGTGTAGATCTCGTTGAATTTGAATATGTGGTCCTTAAGGTAGTTTTGATACTAGCCCCTATTGCATGTACGACCATTTATCTTACCTGATCATTGTTTTGGGGCGTCCGTATAACTTTGGTCCACCCTATCTACCTTCCCATGGGAGTCTTTTTTGCCATTGAGGTTATGGTGTGGGGGTCTTCCTCTTATGGGTCTACTGGGGAAGAAACATCTAAGGTCATGGCTGTCTAGGTAGTCAGTGTCATAGGTAAGTCTAAGTAGGAGGCCCAGTTCGTCTGTGTCGACGCCGCAGAACTCCACCTCCCTCTCAATGATCATCTCCACACATTTTTCCACAGCAAAATCAATGTTAATGGATGGGTACAGTGATACCACATCCATAAGGCCTATTATGCAGTTGGATAGGTTCCTGTTTTTGTTGCACTCACTGATTCTGCTGAGGGGGTCGTCTGTACTGTCACATACATCTGGGGACATCTTGATTATGGGGTGTATAACCATTGAGAGGAAGTAGGAGATCCTGTAGTTGCTAGCTATATTTGCTCCGCATACAGGTCTTGTTGGTGGTCCTGTTGTCGGGTCGTCGACTGTCTTGTGGTCTTTGCCTATCCCATACAAGGGTGGTATGCCATTGTTAGACGCCTGGAAGTTGTTGGCAGTGCGTCTGCTTGGCTTTAGGATGTCAGTCCACATCATCATGTGAGCGTTGAGGATTTTCTCTCTCCCATTATGTATTTGCTGCGCAATTTCGCTCGTGTTGGTTTTGTGGGGTTGCATAGCCTCGATGTAATTCGGCATGCTGTCTATTGACATCCTACCAGACTTATCCGTGGGTAGACATACTACCTCACCATCCCTTGTGCGGTGCTTGAGGCTAACCAAGCCTTCTACAGGTTTCCTCCCAAGTTGTTGGACCTCTGGTCTGCTCTGTCTCTTAGTATACCGGTCTACTATTTGTCTAATCTTATTTCTAGCTATGGTGAACTGTGCCTCTGTCTCGTCATCTATTTGTTGTGGTATGCAAACTCTTTTATTAAAGGGTAACCTCGTAGGATAGATATTCCCCATCTTATATGTTTTGTCAGCTGGGTTGAAGATTAGTTTCTCTAAGGGCTTGTCATTATATCTATCGTCATAGTTGTGTGTGTTGCTATTATTGATATTATGGTGGTTGTTGTTGTTCCTATCATTAGCATTATTATTATTGTTATGATTGTTAGATGTATTGTTGTTGTTTTCTCCACCGTTATTGTTGTTGTTACTGTTATTTCTACCATTGTGGTTCTTACTTTTATTATGTTTCTTCTTGTTGTTGTTGTTGTGTCTATCATTAACGTTGCTACATGTATTATTTCTATTATTACCACTGTGGTTGTTGTTGTTGTTACTCGTAATGTTACCATTATTATTACTGTGGTCGCTGCTGCTGTGTCTGTCGTTAATGTTTCTATTATTATTATTATTGTGGTTGTTGTTGTTGTTGTTCTGTCTATCGTTAATATTATTACCATTATTACTATTTCTCACTCTCCTGCTATTGTTATTGTTATGACTATTACTATTATAGCTGTTATTTCTATACTCAGAGTTATTGTTTATATTACTACTATCGTTATTAGTGTTGTTGTTGTCCGTATAGTTGTTGTTGTTGTTTACTTTTGCATTCCAACGTATTTTTGTGAAACACTTTTCCAGCTCCGTGTTGCACTCAATAGGGTTAATCTTTTTGTAGATGGCTAATTTTGGTGGTAGCTGCAGGATTTGTTGTTCTTGTTCACTGAATAAAGTGTTCCCTTAAATATTTACTCTGTGGTCATTGGTAAATTCTTCCGGTAGTTCTACATCAGTCATACGGATATTGTTGATGTTATCTGGGTATGTTTGTGAATATTCTATTTTTCTTTCTTCTAGTTTTTTCTTATTCTTCCATTCTAATTTCTTATTGAAATGCCTATTGCATTCGTTTCGGGCGTATTTCGTTTCACGTTGAATGGCGCTCATGAGTTCATGTTTTTGGTGGCCATTCGGATAGTGGTTTGTTTACTTTAGTAAGTCATAGTGTTAAGAGTAAGTACACCTTTTTGAAAGGGTAATTCAATATCTATTTGTAAAACTGTTATATATTGTATTTTGTCCGATGAAGGCATACCATGATTTAACTTGGTATCCTTGAAATATATATAATGAAATAAATATGGTTTTATAAATATAGTTTCCATTTATTAATATTGTATATCTACTCCAAATATTTGTCGAGTGCTTTATATCAGTTATAAAAATATTTGCTTGTTGTAGCCCAACAATTTAAATAGAACTTTTGCATATATATATATATATATATATATATATATATATATATATATATATATATATATATATATATATATATATACATAAATACATACATACATATTTAAATGAGAATGTGTATGTTGGAGTAGTAGTTGTTGTATATACGTCGTCTCGGATTCCAAACTTCCGATTCTCAGGTAAAATGGTGATATATGTCTAGTTAGCTTCATAGAAACGCTGTTTGATCATACGTATGATAAATAATGTCTAATCAATATAGTGAGAAATTATACATACATACACATACACACAGATATGTCTGTGTTTATATATATGGTGTATATATATATACATTTGTTTATATATATAATATATATATATTTATTTATCTATATATATATATATATATTTATTTATTTATCTAAATATATATATATATTTATGTATATATATATATGTGCGTTTATATGTTTATATATATATACTTATATACGACACACACACTCAGACATGTCTCTCTCTCTCTATATATATATATCTATCTATCTATCTATCTATATATATATATATATATATATATAACTGTCTCTACATTAGGCACAAGGCCAGCAATTACCCAGTGCATTACTGGTACTTTATTTTATCGACCCCGTAAGGATGAAAGGCAAAGTCAACCTCGGCGGGATTTGAACTCAGCCCGTAAAGGGAAGTAACTATGCTGGAAAACATGGCGTCCGACCCTCTACTGATACTGCTAATCCAACGGCCATGAATTAGGTTTGCGAGGTTTTTTATATGAAATCGTGTTTCGAAACAAATATTGTTATACTTGGGGAGGGTCATATTTGTGTAATATTGCCAGAATTAATAACAGAACACACTCACTGTTTGGTTGGTTTTCGCTTTTCGCTTCTGTGTCATTTATATCGGTAATCTAATTTATTCGGTCCTCAATGTTACCATTGACTGACCAACCGTCAAAAATACAGATACAATATAGACACAAACACATATATATATTTTATCAAATTTCTTTCGTTGCACATCTGCAACATCGTCAGTGGTGCTATTTTTTCCTACCGTTGCATTGTATTTTCTACGCCATCTATATTTAGTCTGTTTATATATTTCTGAAATATATAAACAGATGAAGTGTTATACGTGTCTCTCTAAGTCTT
>OZ024762.1:23146739-23149239 GCA_964016885.1 Eledone cirrhosa
AAGAGTTCCGCTACAATACATAAATTATAATGCAAACTACATAAATGCTCGTACGATATATAAGAAAAAATTAATACGAAATATTAATTCAGAATCCCCCCACCCCCTCCCCCCGAAAAAAAAATACTGATATACGAAAAACTAAAGCAGAGATACCACTAAGAAATCTAGAAATCACGGAAATGGGGCAGCAATCAGATAAGAAACCAAGTATCTGGGGTCTAGCACATCTGCTATAAAAAGCGGAGTCGGCCAATTTTATCATAGAATGTGGGGTGGGGGTACTGAGGCTACGGAGGACCGAAGGGCTGCCTCGGGGTGGGCCAGAAGGTGAAAAGAACGACGACAAAAAGGAGAACTGGAGTGGAAGGACTAGGAAGGGATGGGGGGAAGGAGGAAATATAGAGGAAACGATAAAAATATATAAGAAAATCTTACGTCTAACTTTGTAAGCAGGGGTTACCCATTACAAAGTCGGCAAGTGGGGTGTTACACCCCTTGTCTACCCCCCCCCCCTCCCTCCCGGTCATTATAGGGTTTGAGGGAGAGGTATGTCCTACGCAATCTGTGTTTGCATGCAGTTACCAGTTCGTCTTTCTTGTTTAGGAGTTGGTCCGCCGAAAACACAATTTGTAATGTTTGCTCCGAGCATAAGTTACACGGACGCCGTCCTCCCGTGTGAGAGTTGGCTCTGGACAGTAAGGTGTCCATATATTCCATATATGGAATATTACCCCCTGATAAGCTCGGCTATTCATTTACCAGGATAAAAATGTTCATTTAGTCCAGAATTAGCCGTCGAAACGGCTTGAGCTCAGCCGTCGGGGTCCGACTCGTTCATATATATATATATATATATATATATATATATACATATATATATATATATATATATATATATATATATATATATATTTATATATATATACGCACACATCTCTCTATCTATCAATCAATCGATCTATCTATGTAGCTATCTATATATATATATATATATATATATATATATATATATATATGTAGGAGGTGAGTTTTATTGTAGCACAATAAAGCAATGCAAATATTGTATTATCTTACAAAGGTTTTTTAAAATTTGTCTCTGAGACATTGTTTCTCAGTATTAAAGGTTATCTCTCTCTCTCTCTCACTCATTTTCTCCTCCTCTCTCATCCTTCCTTCTTATACTCCTCATCCGTCATCCTTTCCTTATTATTATATTTTTTTTTTCTTCTATCTATATTCTTCCTCTTCCTCACCTTTTCTTTCCCAGTTCCTTTCCTTTTTTCCAATCTCATTTGTCCATCTTATTTCATTTCTCAAATGTTGATTTAACACTTCACTGCTCGCAAGTGTTTTTGAAGCTTCATACCATGTCTCCCTATTTTATCTGATTAGAACGCAAATATCATCCCATGATGATATTTGTTTTTGAAATGCGCATAATGAAATATATGGAACGCTTTTAACCGTCTTTTGATTTTATATATATATATATATATATATATATATATATATATATATATATATATATATATATATATATAAAACTCTGATATAACACCTGCAACCCTGATGGTATCGAATGATGTTGACTTGTTCTTCTTTTTGGTAAATATCATCTTGGTTAAGAGAGTGGGACTGGTTTTGTGCAGTGCCCTTGCTCACTATAAAAGCTTCACGGCACAGGCATTGCTTTATATCTGGAGATCTCTCTGCACTTGTCGTCACATGGTACCATGGGCCCAGCACCATGTGTCAATAATTGTCACAAGTGTAGTGTTTGTACCAGAGTTTTCATGTCGCAGGCTGGACTAAAAAGTCAGACTCGTTCAGCGCATCGGTAGGGGTTCTCCTACATGGATATAAAGTAGTGCCCGTACTCGAAAACGAGTTGGCAGCCACCATGTATATATAAACCTGTCGTATGTGTATGTGTGTGTATGTGTATACATATATATATAAATATATAAGCATTTCATACATATATATATATATATATATATATATAAACATTTCATATATATATATATATATATATATATATATATATTTATTAAAATAACAGATTAAAGTTTAAGCAAAGAATCGCTGCTTTCACCCTTAACGGGATCTTCTGAAACTAACAAAGTCAATCTGTAAACGCAGAACTGGATATTTCAAAAAACGTTGCAACCGGAGGAAGACAGGAAGACGATACTTTGGTTCGTGGTAACGTTCGCTGGCAAAGAACGGGAAAAAACGAATAATACGTCATTAATAGGAGCGGTGAAAAACAATTACGCGCAAAGACAGAACCACGTTTATGGTATAAAAGAGGTCGTAGACTAATGTTCTCTTAGGTGGTGCATAGAGACGTTCTCTGGCAATGAACGAAAAAACGAAGATAATAAGTCATATGTGGAGCGTGGAGAACAATAGCACGCAAAGACAAAACCACGTAAATGGTATAGCAGAAATCATAGACTAAAATTCTAACTAGGATTGTGCGTAGTTTTGTATA
>OZ024762.1:23166739-23169239 GCA_964016885.1 Eledone cirrhosa
TTATATTCATAGAGATCTGGGACTTGTCTATTTCTTCTCACTTTCCGTTGCTTAAACCATTTTGTTTGTTACCCTAACGTCCCCTTTATTTACGTGTCCCAACGACTTTTTTTAGCCGTTGTTCGCACCAACCTGAGGCATATGGCCCTTAAAGCGATGAAATGCCTGGGACGGTTGGAGGGTCACTGATTAAGGACTTACTTTTTCATATGCACCACCATTTGCAACGCGCAGCCATCATTATTATTATATATATATACATAATATATACACATTTATATATATATATATACACATTTATCTATCCATTTATCTATATCTGTCAATTATAATTCTATTTCTGCCCTTTCCCCTTCTTTTTCATACCATTTAACCTTCTCACTACACCAGACTCTCACTCTCTCACTCTCTCCCTATCTCTCTCTTCCTCTCTCACTATCTACCTTTCTTTCACTCTCACACTAACGCAACATCCAATGTATTTTGTTGATGTAGCTTTTTACCCGAATTCCGAAGAATAAACAAAACTACATAGTTCCCTATCGTTACACACTCATTTATATACACACATCTATATACACACATATGTATATAGATATATACATACATAAATATGTTTACATGCATACATATTCCCACATTCATATATATGCATATATATAGACAAATTTACATATATATATATGAATGTGGGTATATGTATATACATGTATATATTTATAGACATATATGTGAGTGTGTATGTATGAATATATATTGTTTTTATATATATTTATTATATATATATAATAAATATATATATAAACAATATATATTCATACATAGACACTCACCCATATATGTCTATAAATATATACATGTATATATATATATATATATATGTATATATATATATATATATATATATATATATATATATAATGTATTTTTAAATATATGCATTTGTATATATATAATATATATAATATATATAATATATATATTTATTTATATTTTTATGTATATAATGTTTATATATATATATATATATATATGTGTGTGTGTGTGTGTGTAATCAATATATATATATTTATATATGCGTATATAAAAACAATATATATTCATACATACACACTCACACATATATGTCTATAAATATATACATGTATATACAT
The DNA here is from genome assembly GCA_964016885.1 of Eledone cirrhosa. NCBI lineage: Eukaryota > Metazoa > Mollusca > Cephalopoda > Octopoda > Eledonidae > Eledone > Eledone cirrhosa. Next base: position 23,167,894 of record OZ024762.1, read on the forward strand.
ATACGCCCCCACCCCTCACACACACACGCATACATATATGTATGCGTGTATTATTACATTTACATACCAGAGTAATATTTCATGGCCCACATGATGATATCCTGCTCCTGATATTACATCTGGTGCGAAAATTACCCTCAACAGAACAATATCACGCCTTTACGAATCTATATAGCCATTTTTCTCGCGCTTCCTTTATTGTTTTTTCGGCATTGCATATAGTTTAATATAGAGTTTTTCAACGATCGTGATAAAACACAGATAGCTATTATTCAACCGAGGGTAGTACATGCATTATTTTCATTATTATCTTCGCTGTTATCATTTTCATCGCATGTATTATCATCTTTATTATTATCTTATCATCATCATCATAATCATTAACATGAAAAACCTAAAAGCATTTCTCTTGAAAACCAGCAGGAAATTATTTTTTTGCTTTTATCTATCTGCAAAATAATAGCATCTTACAAAGATAGGGAGAGATATACAATGGTGGTTAATGGAAAGACTCGGTTTAAAACGTAGATAACACATACATTATTATTACCGCAATGAAAGGTGGTGGATTGGTAGTATCGGTAGAGCGTCCGACAACATGATTTACGACATATCAGTACGTCATTCTTAACGATAAAATAAAGTACCAATAACGCACGGGGGTCGATTTAAACGACAGCATGCTTTTCAGCATAGAGTTACCGCCATCTGCGTTCAGATATCACCGAAGTTAGCTTTGGCTTTCATGTTTCCGGTGTCGAACAATTTGTCAGCATTTTCTATTCCGTTTACCAATATATATATATATATATACATATATATATATATATTTATAAATGCTGACAATTTGTCAGCATTTTCTATTCCGTTTACCAATATATATATATATATACATATATATATATATATATATATATATATATATTGCGATGGACTGGCGTCCCGTCCGGGGGGGGGGGGTCTTGTACTCTCAGTCGCTTCACGCCATGAGACCGGGATAAGCACCGGCCAAATGAGCCTTCTGGCTTAAGACAGACTTTAGATATATATATATATAATTTGGTGTGGGGTGCTTAAACCGTCCGTATGCGGTAGGCCGTATGAGATCTCGATGCACTTACAGAGTAGAGTATAATATCATATAAGAAACGGACAGTATAATATCATATAAGAAACGGAGAGTATAATATCATATAAGAAATGGACAGTATAATATCATATAAGAAACGGACAGTATAATATCATATAAGAAACGTACCAGTAATACACTGGATCGATTTTAACAACTCTTTCCCCCAAAATGGTTGGCGATGCATTGGTAGTGTCGGTAGAGCATCCGAGTTGAA
>OZ024762.1:23179239-23181183 GCA_964016885.1 Eledone cirrhosa
AGAATTTTCAAGTCGCTGGTTGGACTAAAAAGTCACACCCGTTCAGCGCATCGGTAGGGGTTCTCCTACATGGATATAAAGTAGTGGCTGTACTCGAAAACAAGTTGGCAGCCACCATGTATGTACCTATATACGTATGTTCTTCTGGTTTTATAATTTCACAAATTTTTTCCCAACAGAGAGAGTTGGTTTCTAACATAGACTCAAGACTCTCTCATTGGAATTTACACAACATCAACTAGGTAGATTATGCATGCATGCATGAATGTGTAGATATGGATGTTATTGTATGTGTTGATGTGTATGTTTTGAGTTGTATGTGTGCATGTGTTTATGCTTTGTATCTGTACGTGTATATGCAGTTATTAGATGCAACATTTTTGGAATGTTTTACATAATTTTACTGTTCCATTAATGGATTGTACATGTAATTTCCTAACTAGTTGTTCTTTCTGTTCCTGTGAAGCCCAGCTTCTCAAGATTTGTATTGAGGCAGTTACTAACATACCCCAGTGCCCCAATAATCACAGGCATAAATCTGAAGGTGTAATCAGGGTAGAGTATCTGCAGATTTCTCATCAGTTCTGCATAAGTATGTATATATGTTCTTCTAGTTTTCTAATTTCACAAAGTTTTACCAATATAGTATGTACATATGCATGTATGTACCTATATACGTATGTATGTAACATATTTATGTATGTACCTATATACGCATATATGTATGTACTTATATATGTATGTTTATGTCAGGTCACCAGTTGGTGCTACTGGTAACATGTATTCCAGTACAACCTGCCCCACGGTCGGATCGTTGGCGACTAAACTGGCAACCCCACCAATGTTTCTTGGTGAGGAGGGTGACTTTGGAGATCCTGCAGGACTAAAAAGAGAACCTGTCAAAGGGCAAAGGAGCTCTTAAGAGTCAATGGCCATCCAAAATCACCGGGAGAGATGACCCCTTAGCCTTTGTCAAGGCAGAATTCTAGGAGAAGGAAAACTCTGATATAACACCTGCAACCCTTATGGTATCCAATGATGTTGACTTGTTCTTCTTTTTGGTAAATATCATCTTGGTTAAGAGAGTGGGACTGGCTTTGTGCAGTGCCTTTGCTCACTATAAAAGCTTCACGGCACAGGCATTGCTTCATATCTGGTGATCTCTCTGCACTTGTCGTCACATGGTACCATGGGCCCAGCACTATGTATCAATAATTGTCACAAGTGTAGTGTTTGTACCAGTCGCTGGCTGGACTAAAAAGTCACACTCGTTCAGCGCAACGGTAGGGTTTCTCCTACATGGATATAAAGTAGTGGCCGTACTCGAAAAGAGTTGGCAGCCACCATGTATGTATGTATGTATATATATATATATGTATGTACGTGTGTATGTACGTATGTATGTACATATATAGGTATGTATGTATGCACCTATGTACGTATGTACATATGTATGTACGTATATACGTATGCATGAATATATATTTACGCATATATATGAGACCATGTTTATACATACGAAAGTTTAAACGTCCGTATGTATATATGTGTATATATATACATACATATATACATCTGTGTGAATATATATATATGTATATATGTACATGTGAGTGGTGGTTATGTATATATGTATGTATATATATATATATATATATATAGGTATATATATATGTGTATGTATGTATGTATATATATATATATATATCTAGGTATATATATATATATATATATATATATCTAGGTATATATATGTATATATATCTACGTATATATATATATATGTGTATATATATGTGTATATATATATGTATATATATATATATATATGTATATATATATTATATGTATGTATATATATATGTATGTATATATATATATGTATGTATATATATATGTATGTATATATATATGTATGTATATATATATGTATGTATATATATA
>OZ024762.1:23183883-23186383 GCA_964016885.1 Eledone cirrhosa
ATACATTTATGTATATATATATACATATATATACATTTATGTATATATATATACATATATATACATTTATGTATATATATATATATATATATATATATACATATATATACATTTATGTATATATATATACTTTGAAACTTTGAAACTTTGAAATGTTTTGGCCAGTATTGGCCCAGGCCATGTCTAACTTAATAGCACCACCTGGCGAAGTCTTTCAATTCAGGATTTGGGCACCATGGCCCATTCGAGAAGAGAATTACTGTTTGCGGAGACATATCCGGGTGTGGGTGGTTTGTCCGGGATTACTCGGAGGAATTTGTCCAAAGACTTCTTGAATCTTGTGTGGTCAGTTTCTGTTTTGACGTGTCCTGGTGTGATGTTGAAGAGAGCAGGGCCGATTGAGGTGAAATAATTGTGCCGTATTGTTGTTATGAGTTGCGATTTAGATTTTTGAATGGGACGGATAGCACGGGGCCCAAGCCTTGGGTGTATCTTGAAGGCGATGCCAACATCATTTGGGCAGTGATGATGGAACATTTTCCACATCATGCAGATAATATAACGCTCACGGCGACGTTGGAGTGAGTAAAGTTTCAGGTTTTCCAATCGACCCCAGTAGTCAAGGTCTGACATGCCATCTATCTTTTTCGTGATTGCCCTTTGAGGAGCTTCAAGTTTCATGATACTTTGTTTCGTGTGGGGAGACCACAGTGGACAACAGTATTCAAGGTGTGGTCGGGCGAAAGTAGAGAAGAGAAGGATAATGGTGCGGGAATCTCTCGACTGGAAGGTTCTGAGGATCCAGGAACACATTCTGCGGGCCATGTCAACTTTGCTGCTTATATGCGTGGTCCAGCTTATGTTGCTGTCCACGGTTACTCCCAAGTCTCTGATGTTGTTAGATGCCACGAGAGTTTCCCCGGAGGGAAGGGAGTACGGGAGTTTCAGAGCATCCTCTTTTCCAAAGTGGATCAGTTCGAATTTGTCTTCGTTCAGTAACATGTTGTTCTTTTCTGCCCATTGGGTAACAGCCAGTAGGTCTGACTGAAGGCTTATCCGGTCATCCACGCCATTGATGACCTTTTGGAGCTTGGAATCATCAGCGAAAATTTTAATGTTGCTGTGTTTGATGATGTCAGTGATGTCATTAATATAGATGATGAAGAGAAGTGGGCCCAACACAGTGCCTTGTGGGACTCCACTACTGACTTTGGCTGGGCTTGATTTGACTCCCTCAACTACAACATGTTGGGTTCTGTTTGACAGGAAGCTCTTGATCCACTGCAGCAGCTTTCCAGTGACACCAATATTGGACAGCTTTCTCAGTAGAATGTTATGATCAACCCTGTCAAAGGCCTTGCTGAAATCAAGGTAGATAACATCAGTGTTGGAACCCTCTCCCAAGGCTCTCAAAATGTCATCAAAGTGATGCAGTAGTTGCGTCAGGCAATCCCTTCCATTACGGAATCCATGCTGGTTGGAGTTCAGCATATTGTTACTCTCAAGGAAGTGGGTCATTCGCGATCTCACCACTCGCTCAAATACCTTAATGATATGAGAGGTGAGTGAGATTGGACGGTAATTCACGGCAAGGGATTTGTTTCCCTTTTTGAAAACTGGGACAACAGACTGGGATAGAAGGTTTTCTGGCACATATCCAGCATCCAGTGAGTTCCGCCACAGATTGGCAAGAGGAGAAGCAAGTTGGTGTTGACACGCCTTCAAGACACAAGCAGGGAACCTATCGGGACCTACTGCTGAATTATGTTTGATTTCCTTTATTGCCGCCAAGACATCAGGGGCGCCAAACGTTATGTCCGATATATATATATATATATATATATATATACATATATATACATTTATGTATATATATATATATATATATATATATATACATATATATACATTTATGTATATATATATATATATATATATATATACATATATATACATTTATGTATATATATATATATATATATATATATATACATATATATACATTTATGTATATATATATATATATATATATATATATATATATACATATATATATATACCAAGGTTTCTTGGTGAGGAGGGTGACTTTGAACATCTTGCAGTACTAAAAACAAAACCTATCAAAGGCTAAAGGAGCTATTAAGAGTCAATGGCCATCCAAAATCACCGGGAAAGATGACCCCTTAGCCTTTGTCAAGGCAGAATTCTAGGAGAAGGAAAACTCTGATATAACACCTGCAACCCTGATGGTATCCAATGATCTTGACTTGTTCTTCTCTTTGGTAAATATCATCTTGGTTAAGAGAGTGGGACTGGCTTTGTGCAGTGCTCACTATAAAAGCTTCACGGCACAGGCATTGCTTTATATCTGGAGATCTCTCTGCACTTGTCACATGGTACCATATATATATACAGATATACATACATATATATATATACATATATATATACAGTACCATATATATATACAGATATACATATATCTATATATGTATATATA
>OZ024762.1:23193883-23201383 GCA_964016885.1 Eledone cirrhosa
TTCATCTTTGAAGGGTCGTTAAAATAAAGTACCAGTTATGTACTGGGGTCTATTTAATTGACTTTCCTCTCCCACCAAAAACAATTGCTGGCCTTTCATCCTTACGGGGTCGATAAAATAAAATAAAGTACCAATATTGGACTGGGGTAATTGCTGGCTTTGTGGCAGATGTGGAAACAATTATTACGGCCGTTCATGAGGGCAGTGGATTGGCAGTATCGGTAGAGAGTCGGACACCATGCTTTACAGGATAGAGTTATGGCCCTTTATGTTCTAAGTTGAAATCCCGCCGCGGTTAGCTTTGCCTTTCATCCTTACATCCTTACGGGGGTCGATAAAATGAAGCACCAGTAATTCACTAGCGTCGATTTAATCGACTTTCCCCTCCGTCAAAATTGCTGGCCTTGTGCGTATAGTAGAGAGTGCGTATAGTAGAGATCACTATCAGACGGCGGTGGATTGGCAGTATCGGTGGAGGTTCGGACGCCATGCTTTCCAGCATAGTTACGTCCATTTACGATCTGAGTTCAAATCCCGCCGAGGTTGACTTTGCCTTTCATCCTTACGGGGTCGATAAAATAAAGTACCAGTAATGCACTGGGTAATTGGCTGGCCTTGTGCCTAAAGTAGAGACAATTATCTATAAAAGGCAGATTATTGTTGTCGTGTATGTGTGCACATGTTCCATGTTTATACATTTGCACAATTTCAAACCGATTCGACTCAAAGTCTGTGAGAATGTTATAAATGGTCTAACTTAGGTCAACGACTATTTATTGCATTCAAATTCACCCACAATTATGGAAATAATCGATAAAACTTAATACATGACGCTTTAACCATCTAATAGAATCTGCTTACCTCTCTCTACTCACCTTCAAATTCGATAAAACTACATACATGCTTACAAACTTCCTTCAGGAACGCCGAAGAGAGAGAGAGAGAGAGAGAGAGAGAGAGAGAGAGAGAGAGAGAGAAAAGAGTGAGAGGGAGAGAGAGAGAAAAGAGTGAGAGGGAGAGAGAGAGAAAAGAGTGAGAGGGAGAGAGAGACGAGGGAGAGACGGGGCAGAGACGAGGGAGAGACGGGGCAGAGACGAGGGAGAGACGGGGCAGAGACGAGGGAGAGACGGGGGAGAGACGGGGGAGAGACGAGAGAGAGAGAGACGAGAGAGAGAGACGAGAGAGAGAGAGACGAGAGAGAGAGAGACGAGAGAGAGAGAGACGAGAGAGAGAGAGACGAGCGAGAGACGAGCGAGAGAGACGAGCGAGAGAGACGAGCGAGAGAGACGAGAGAGAGACGAGGGAGAGACGAGGGAGAGACGAGGGAGAGACGAGGGGGAGAGACGAGGGAGAGAGACGAGGGAGAGAGACGAGGGAGAGAGACGAGGGAGAGAGACGGAGGGAGAGAGACGGAGGGAGAGAGACGAAGGGGAGAGAGACGAAGGGGAGAGAGACGAAGGGGAGAGAGACGAAGGGGAGAGAGACGAAGGGGAGAGAGACGAAGGGGAGAGAGACGAAGGGGAGAGAGACGAAGGGGAGAGAGACGAGGGGGAGAGAGACGAGGGAGAGGAGAGACGAGGGAGAGGAGAGACGAGGGAGAGGAGAGACGAGGGAGAGACGAGGGAGACACGGGAGAGAGACGAGGGAGACACGGGGGAGAGACGAGGGAGACAAGGGGGAGAGACGAGGGAGACACGGGGGAGAGACGAGGGAGACACGGGGGAGAGACGAGGGAGACACGGGGGAGAGACGAGGGAGACACGGGGAGAGACGGGGGAGAGACGGGGGAGAGACGATGGAGACACGGGGGAGAGACGAGGGAGACACGGGGGAGAGACGAGGGAGACACGGGGGAGAGACGAGGGAGACACGGGGGAGAGACGAGGGAGACACGGGGGAGAGACGAGGGAGACACGGGAGAGAGACGAGGGAGACACGGGAGACACGGGAGAGAGACGAGGGAGGGAGAGAGACGAGGGAGAGAGACGAGGGAGAGACGAGGGAGAGACGAGGGAGAGACGAGGGAGACACGGGGGAGACACGGGAGAGACACGGGAGAGACACGGAGGAGAGACGAGGGAGACACGGGGGAGACAATGGGGAGAGACGAGGGAGACACGGGGGAGAAAAGGGGGAGAGACGAGTGAGACAAGGGGGAGAGACGAGTGAGACACGGGGGAGACAAGGGGGAGAGACGAGTGAGACAAGGGGGAGAGACGAGTGAGACACGGGGGAGAGACGAGGGAGACACGAGAGATAGACGAAAGAGAGAGAGAGACGAGGGAGAGACGAGGGAGAGAGAGACGAGGGAGAGACGAGGGAGAGAGAGCCGAGAGAGAGAGAGAGCCGAGGGAGAGAGACAGAGCCGAGGGAGAGAGAGAGAGCCGAGGGAGAGAGAGAGAGAGACAAGGGGGAGAGAGAGAGACGAGGGAGGGAGAGAGAGGAGGGAGGGAGAGAGAGGAGGGAGGGAGAGAGACGAGGGTGAGAGAGAGACGAGGGTGAGAGAGAGACGAGGGAGAGAGAGAGACAAGGGAGAGAGACGAGGGAGAGAGACGAGGGAGAGAGAGAGACAAGGGAGAGAGAGAGACAAGGGAGAGAGAGAGACGAGGGAGAGAGAGAGAGACGAGGGAGAGGGAGAGAGAGAGAGACGAGGGAGAGAGAGAGAGACGAGGGAGAGAGAGAGAGACAAGAGAGACGAGGGAAGAGAGAGAGAGAGACGAGTGGAGAGAGAGAGAGAGAGAGAGAGGGAGAGAGTGAGGAGAGAGAGGAGGAGAGAGAGAGAGAGATGACGGGAAGAGAGAGATGAGGGAAGAAAGAGATGAGGGAAGAGAGAGAGATGAGCGAGAGAGAGATCGAGGGAGAGAGAGAGACGAGAAGGAAGAGAGAGACGAGGGAGAGAGAGAGAGAGACGGTAGGAGAGATAGAGGTACGAGGAGATACGAGAGGAGAGACGAGAGAAGAGAGGACGAGAGAGAGAGAGACGAGGCGAGAGAGAGAGAAGACGAGGGAGACAGAGACTAGAGTGATATCTAGGGAGAGAGACGAGCAGAGAGTCGAGGAGAGAGAATAATATATATCTCTATATATATATATATACACATATATCTATATATATATACGCACACACACACACATATAAATATATAAATAATATCGTTAATGTAAAGATATTTATAGCCATGTATTAATTAGTTTTCTTAATGCCAAGCCACAAATAAATGAATCTCAGCTATGGAAATTCGTCTTCCTAATTGAATAGCTGGCGGTATTTCTCAGATTCTCACTACTGCAATATTGTAATGATTTAGAAGGAGTAAACACACGGACGTAGCTGTGGTATTTATAGCTTCATTAAACCCTACTGTACAGTTTCACGATTCCGCGAATATGGGGTGGTTTCCACGCACAATTATTAGTTAGGTTCTAAAGAAAATTCCACGAATAACCGGGACCACGAACGCCAAAACCGCGAATGCCGGGAGTAAACTGTACTGCAATATTGTAATGATTTAGAAGGGCATACATACACAGAAGAATCTGTGATATCTATAGCTTCATTAAACCCTACTGTACAGCAGGGATGTACAGTATGACGATGCCGCGAATAGCCGAAACCATGATGTCGTGACCGCGAATGCAGGGGGTAAAGTGTATTGCAATATTGTAATGATTTAGAAGGGCATACATACACAGAAGTAGCTGTGATATCTATAGCTTCATTAAACCCTACTGTACAGCAGGGATGTACAGTATGACGATGCCGCGAATAGCCGAAACCATGATGTCGTGACCGCGAATGCAGGGGGTAAAGTGTATTGCAATATTGTAATGATTTAGAAGGGCATACACACACAGAAGTAGCTGTGATATCTATAGCTTCATTAAACCCTACTGTACAGCAGGGATGTACAGTATGACGATGCCGCGAATAGCCGAAACCATGATGTCGTGACCGCGAATGCAGGGGGTAAAGTGTATTGCAATATTGTAATGATTTAGAAGGGCATACACACACAGAAGTAGCTGTGATATCTATAGCTTCATTAAACCCTACTGTACAGCAGGGATGTACAGTATGACGATGCCGCGAATAGCCGAAACCATGATGTCGTGACCGCGAATGCAGGGGGTAAAGTGTATTGCAATATTGTAATGATTTAGAAGGGCATACACACACAGAAGTAGCTGTGATATCTATAGCTTCATTAAACCCTACTGTACAGCAGGGATGTACAGTATGACGATGCCGCGAATAGCCGAAACCATGATGTCGTGACCGCGAATGCAGGGGGTAAAGTGTATTGCAATATTGTAATGATTTAGAAGGGCATACACACACAGAAGTAGCTGTGATATCTATAGCTTCATTAAACCCTACTGTACAGCAGGGATGTACAGTATGACGATGCCGCGAATAGCCGAAACCATGATGTCGGGACCGCGAATGCCGGGGGTAAACTGTATTGCAATTTTGTAATGATTTAGAAAGACATACATACACAGAAGTATCTGTGATATCTATAGCTTCATTAAACCCTACTGTACAGCAGGGATGTACAGTATGACGATGCCGCGAATAGCCAAAACCATGATGTCGTGACCGCGAATGCCGGGGGTAAAGTGTATTGCAATTTTGTAATGATTTAGAAGGGCATACACACACAGAAGTAGCTGTGATATCTATAGCTTCATTAAACCCTACTGTACAGCAGGGATGTACAGTATGACGATGCCGCGAATAGCCGAAACCATGATGTCGTGACCGCGAATGCCGGGGGTAAAGTGTATTGCAATTTTGTAATGATTTAGAAGGGCATACACACACAGAAGTAGCTGTGATATCTATAGCTTCATTAAACCCTACTGTACAGCAGGGATGTACAGTATGACGATGCCGCGAATAGCCGAAACCATGATGTCGTGACCGCGAATGCCGGGGGTAAAGTGTATTGCAATTTTGTAATGATTTAGAAGGGCATACACACACAGAAGTAGCTGTGATATCTATAGCTTCATTAAACCCTACTGTACAGCAGGGATGTACAGTATGACGATGCCGCGAATAGCCGAAACCATGATGTCGTGACCGCGAATGCCGGGGGTAAAGTGTATTGCAATTTTGTAATGATTTAGAAGGGCATACACACACAGAAGTAGCTGTGATATCTATAGCTTCATTAAACCCTACTGTACAGCAGGGATGTACAGTATGACGATGCCGCGAATAGCCGAAACCATGATGTCGTGACCGCGAATGCCGGGGGTAAAGTGTATTGCAATTTTGTAATGATTTAGAAGGGCATACACACACAGAAGTAGCTGTGATATCTATAGCTTCATTAAACCCTACTGTACAGCAGGGATGTACAGTATGACGATTCCGCGAATAGCAGGAACCACGAATATCGAAAGAAAACTGCTGAAATTCGCGAATGATTATTAGATAGGTTCTAAGGAAAATCTCACGAATAACAGCGAAAGTCTGACACCGCGAATTCCGGGGTAACCTGTACTGTCGTGATTTAGAAGGACATACGCACACAGTAGCTGTGGTATCTATAACTTCATTAAACCCTACTGTACAGCAAGTTTGTACAGTATCACGATGCCGCGAATAGCTATAACCGCGAATGCCGGGGGCAAATGGTACTATACTGTAATGATTTAGAAGGACATACACACACAGTAGCTGTGGTATCTATAACTTCATTAAACCCTAGTGTACAGCAAGTTTGTACAGTATCACGATGCCGCGAATAGCTGTAACCGCGAATGCCGGGGGCAAATGGTACTATACTGTAATGATTTAGAAGGACATACACACACAGTAGCTGTGGTATCTATAACTTCATTAAACCCTACTGTACAGCAAGTTTGTACAGTATCACGATGCCGCGAATAGCTGTAACCGCGAATGCCGGGGGCAAATGGTACTATACTGTAATGATTTAGAAGGACATACACACACAGTAGCTGTGGTATCTATAACTTCATTAAACCCTAGTGTACAGCAAGTTTGTACAGTATCACGATGCCGCGAATAGCTGTAACCGCGAATGCCGGGGGCAAATGGTACTATACTGTAATGATTTAGAAGGGCATACACACACAGTAGCTGTGGTATCTAGAGCTTCATTAAACCCTACTGTACAGCAAGTCCGTACAGTATCACGATGCCGCGAATAGCCGGATCCGCGGATATCCGGACCACGAATCGCGGGGTAAACTGTACTGCAATACTGTAATGATTGAGAAGGAAATACACACAGAAGTAGTTGTGATATATATAAACTCAAAACAAAATCCCGCGAATAACCGCTGCTGCGAATGTCGTGACCGCGAATGCCGGAGTTAAACTGTACTGCGATACTGCAATGATTTAGGACATACACAAACAGAAGTAGTTGTGATGTCTATAGCAACATTAAACCCTAATGCAGGGATGTACACTATCACGATTCCGCGAATAGCCGGGACCGTGAATGCCGGCGGTAAACTACTGCCCTAAGTATTGAGTACTTTGGTGCGTTATGGTCCACCTGGTTCCTTACCACATTTCCTTCGTTATAGATATATATATATATATATATATATATACATATATATATATATATTTATATATGTAGGAGGTGAGTTTTATTGTAGTACAATAAAGCAATGCAGATATCGGATAAGAAGCACTCTACAGTTTGTAGGACTGGAGTATACATAATATATAAGATCAAAAGATGGTTGAAGGAGTTCCATGTATTTTATTATGCGCATTTCAAATATATATATATTCCAAATTCTACATTATTTTGAACATTATCTGATAGTCATGAGAAGCATATTTCAATAAAAACTTGATAAAAAAGGGCTTAAAATGCAACTAAGAAATTATGAATAACGACGGCTTTGTGAAAAATGAGGATATGTTACAAAAAAGCAGTTTCTTTTGTTTGGACGCCATCTTTCTTTTAGAACATGAGAAAGTAATGAGGACATTAAACCGTAAAGCCCTAGAACCATCAGTTGTGGACTTGGACATTTCACTATTCCTAAACAAATTTGAAGAATCCTTATAGGGAAATACACATACACACTTGCAAGCATACCCAAACACATACATACATACACCCACAGACAACAATACATACATACATACATACACAAGTTCACATCCTGATATAAAAATATAAATACACTCACAAACATACACGCACACAGATACACAGAAACACACGCAAACACACAGAAACAAATCCACGGCCTTATATAGAATATAAATACACACACACAGACATACACACAAGCCCACATCTACATCCTTATATGTAAATATAAATATACACATACACACTCACTCACTCGGATACAAACACACAAACATACACAGACGCATACACAATTCCACATCCTTATATGAAAATATAAACAAACACACACACTCGCTCACTGACAAACACATACAGAAACACATACACACACGCACACACAAGCCCACATCCTTATATGTAG
>OZ024762.1:23206383-23213883 GCA_964016885.1 Eledone cirrhosa
TTTCGCTTTGTAGTAATCTTTATACGTTGATATTTCTAGCTGTTGGTGTCTAAAGGTCTGCAAAGATTAACCTATATGTGGCCCCGATACCTAGGGCTTTTTTCTCAGTATAGGATCTTTTAAATCCTTTATATGCCCTGAGCCGAATGAAATTTATCCTATTTCTGTACATCTATCTGTATATCCTCATCGACACACAATACATGCATCGGAAGGCATTTTCAATCCTCAGAAGAGGATGGCTCAAAAGTGGACGGCTGCGAAATAGATGGCTCAAACGTATGTGGCTCAAACGTCTGTAGCTAAGAGTGAATGGCTCAGAGAGGAATGGCTCAGAGAGTCAATGGCTCAGAGAGAAAATAGCTGAGAGAGAAAATGGCTGAGAGAGAAAATGGCTGAGAGAAAATGGCTGAGAGAGAAAATGGCTCAGAGAGAAAATGGCTGAGAGAGAAAATGGCTGAGAGAGAAAATGGCTCAGAGAGAAAATGGCTGAGAGAGAAAATGGCTGAGAGAGCAAATGGCTGAGAGAGAAAATGGCTGAGAGAGAAAATGGGTGAGAGAGAAAATGGCTGAGAGAGAAAATGGCTGAGAGAGAAAATGGCTGAGAGAGAAAATGGCTGAGAGAGAAAATGGCTCAGAGAGCAAATGGCTCAGAGAGAGCAAATGGCTGAGAGAGCAAATGGCTGAGAGAGCAAATGGCTGAGAGAGCAAATGGCTGAGAGAGAAAATGGCTGAGAGAGAAAATGGGTGAGAGAGAAAATGGGTGAGAGAGAAAATGGCTGAGAGAGAAAATGGCTGAGAGAGAAAATGGCTGAGAGAGAAAATGGCTGAGAGAGAAAATGGCTGAGAGAGAAAATGGCTGAGAGAGAAAATGGCTGAGAGAGAAAATGGCTGAGAGAGAAAATGGCTGAGAGAGAAAATGGCTGAGAGAGAAAATGGCTGAGAGAGAAAATGGCTCAGAGAGAAAATGGCTGAGAGAGAAAATGGCTGAGAGAGAAAATGGCTGAGAGAGAAAATGGCTGAGAGAGAAAATGGCTGAGAGAGAAAATGGCTGAGAGAGAAAATGGCTGAGAGAGAAAATGGCCGAGAGAGAAAATGGCCGAGAGAGAAAATGGCCGAGAGAGAAAATGGCTGAGAGAGAAAATGGCTGAGAGAGAAAATGGCTGAGAGAGAAAATGGCTGAGAGAGAAAATGGCTGAGATTGAACAGTTGAGAACTTGTTGGTTTAGAATTGAATGGCACAAACGTGGATGGCTCAAAAGCGGACGGCCCAAAGGGGAACGGCTCAAAAGCGGAAGGCTCAAAAGCGGACGGCTCAGTAGTGAGAGCCTCAGAAGTGGGTGTATCAGAAGTGAATGTTTCAGAAATGAAAGTTTCAGAGGTGGCCATCTTAAAAGTGGACGGGTGTAATGTACACTGAAGCATTCGATATCTCTCTCAAGATCATGTATCAATACCTAGAAAATTATTCGCCTTCGATATATTCTACCGAGGTCATGTATCACTACATACTACAGCCAATACTCGCAATCGAGTATGACTTGGTAGCATTTACAAAACTTTCGCTGAGGGGTTTCGATGACAATACTACCCCAAGCAAACACAGGCCTTTTCGACTCTCCCTTCGTTGAATCAGCTGATCATTCAGGCTGTGAACAGACAAAAGGAAGAGTTGTTCTCGGTGGAATTTGAACTCAGGACGTAGAAACTCATAACTATATGTGGTAAAGTATTTTGTTCGACGCTCCATTGATTCTGCTAAACCCACCCCCTTAGTTATGATAATTGTAATATTGCTAATACATATATACTTAATATCATCATCATCATCATAGATAGTTATATATAGAAAATTCATATATATATATATATATATATATATATATATATATATATATTATGCACACATATACATTACACACATACACTACAAACACATTACACACACACACACACACTCACACACATATATATATATGCCTGTATATAGAAAAATGTAGGACACACAGTGTCCCCCAAAATGTGTATCACATTTAAACAGCATTCTAATAACTATTGCCTGTACAGGTAATCAAAGTAAGTATACATTTTTGGGGGACAGCTTGTATATATACACACACAAAAAAAACACATATATACAGACAAACATACACGCACACAAAACCACATATATATATACACACAAAAACACACACAAACACACAAACACACATATATATACACACATATATACACATATGTATGCACACATATATACACATATGTATGCACACATACGTACAAAAAAAAATATATATATACACATATATAAGCACAAAACACACACACACACACACACATATATATAAGCACAAAACACACACACACACATATATATAAGCACAAAACACACATTTATATACGCACAAAACCCACACACATTTATATACGCACAAAACACACACACACACACACACACACACACACACACACACACACACACACACACACTACTAGATATATCAGATTACGAAGCAGATTATTATTCTAGGTAATATAGAACGAAATTGAACGGATTGTGTGTGTGTGTGTGTGTGTCTGTGTGATGGCGTCTGTGTGTGTGTGTGTGTGTGTATATGGTGTCTGTATGCGTGTGTGTGTGTATGGTGTCTGTATGCGTGTGTGTGGCGTCTGTATGTGTGTGTGTGTGGCGTCTGTATGTGTGTGTGTGTGGCGTGTGTATGTGTGTGTGTGTGGCGTGTGTATGTGTGTGTGGCGTGTGTATGTGTGTGTGGCGTCTGTATGTGTGTGTGTGTGGATGGCGTCTCTGTGTGTGTATGGCGTCTGCATGTGTGTGTATGGCGTCTGTATGTGTGTGTGTGTGTGTGTGGCGTGTGTGTGTGTAGGTATGGCGTCTGTGTGTGTGTGTGTGTGTGTGATGGCGTCTCTGTGTGTGTGTGTGATGGCGTCTGTGTGTGTGTGTGTGATGGCGTCTGTGTGTGTATGTGTGTGTGTGTGTGTGTGTGTGTGTTTTGGCGTCTGTGTGTGTGTGTGTGTGTGTGTGTGTGTGTGTGTGTGTAAATGAGCTGGGACCAGATTGACTAAAACCTTGCTAACACAATGGGAAAAAAAAATCGATAATAGAGCTTGATAAAATGAACAGAAGCAGACGAGATGATGGAGGAAATGAACTAATTCGTGAGGTGTAGTAAGAGGAGGGTTGGAGAAGTAGTTTCATCGAAATTTCTCCCGAAATAAATATGAGCCGTCGTTGAAGTTGGAGGGACGAGTGTGTCTGTATGTACACTATACAGTCACTGTGTGCTAAAAATAGCAGTCAAATAGGAGCTACAATACGGCGACGAACCAGTGTCTATACAGAGTCTATGTGTTGACATTGGAAGGCAAATCAAGGCCACCAATGCAGAGAGGAACGAGTGGCTATAGAACTATGTGCTAAAAATAGCACCCAAATAGAGGCCACCGATGCGACGAGGGACGAGAGGCTGAGGACTATATGTGCTAAAACTAGTAGCCAAATGGAGGCCACACTTGCGGCGTGGAACGAGGGTCTATACAGACTATGTGCTAAAATAGCAGCCAAATAGAGGCCACCGATGCGACGAGGAACGAGAGGCTGAGGACTATATGTGCTAAAACTAGTAGCCAAATGGAGGCCACACTTGCGGCGTGGAACGAGGGTCTATACAGACTATGTGCTAAAATAGCAGCCAAATAGAGGCCACCGATGCGACGAGGAGCGAGAGGCTGAGGACTATATATGCTAAAACTAGTAGCCAAATGGAGGCCACACTTGCGGCGTGGAACGAGGGTCTATACAGACTATGTGCTAAGATAGCAGCCAAAGAGGAGCTACAGATACGGCGACGAACGAGTTTCTATACAGAGTCGCTATGTACTGAAATTGGAAGCGAAAGAGAGAACACGATGCGGCAAGAAACGGGTGTCTATAAGACTATGTGCTAAATATAGCAGTCAAATAGAGTCCAACGATGCGACGAGGAACGGTGTCTATACAAATACTCGATGTGCTAAAAATAGCAGGCAAACTGGAGCCACTGATGCGACGAGAAACCGGTGTCTATTAAGACTATGCGCCAACATTGGAAGTCAAATAGAGGCTATCGATGCGACGAGGAACGAGTGTCTATAGGAGTTCTATGTGCTAAAAATAACAGCCAAATAGAGGCTACGATGCAGCGATGAATGGATGTCTATATAGACCCTCTATGTACTAAAAATACCAGCCAAACTGGAGCCACCGATGCGGCCAGAAACGGGTGTCTATAGGACTCTCTATGTGTTAACATTAGAAGTCAAATAGTGGCCATCTATGCGGGGTCAAATGGGTGTCTATAGGACTCTCTATGTGCTAAAAATAATAGCCAAATAGAGGCCTCAGATGCGGATGTCTATACAGACCCTCTATGTGCTAAAACCGGAAGTCAAATAGAGACCGTCTATGCAGTGAGGAATGGGTGTCTATAAGAATATATGTGCTAAAAATAGCAGCCAAATAGAGGCCGCTGATGCGGCGAGGGCGGGTGTCTATTCACACTGCTAAAAATAGCAACCAAAGAGGAGCCACAGATGCAGCGAGGAACGGGTGTTATTGAGACTCTGTATTTGTTAAATTTGGAAGCCAAATAGAGGCCACCGATGTGGCGAGGAATGAGTAACTATACAGACTTTAGTGTTAAAATTGGACGCCAAATAGAGGCCACCGATGTGGCGAGGAATGAGTAACTATACAGACTTTAGTGTTAAAATTGGAAGCCAAATAGAGGCCACCGATGTGGCGAGGAATGAGTAACTATACAGACTTTAGTGTTAAAATTGGACGCCAAATAGAGGCCACCGATGTGGCGAGGAATGAGTAACTATACAGACTTTAGTGTTAAAATTGGAAGCCAAATAGAGGCCACCGATGTGGCGAGGAATGAGTAACTATACAGACTTTAGTGTTAAAATTGGACGCCAAATAGAGGCCACCGATGTGGCGAGGAATGAGTAACTATACAGACTTTAGTGTTAAAATTGGACGCCAAATAGAGGCCACCGATGTGGCGAGGAATGAGTAACTATACAGACTTTAGTGTTAAATTTGGAAGCCAAATAGAGGCCACCGATGTGGCGAGGAATGAGTAACTATACAGACTTTAGTGTTAAATTTGGAAGCCAAATAGAGGCCACCGATGTGGCGAGGAATGAGTAACTATACAGACTTTAGTGTTAAAATTGGAAGCCAAATAGAGGCCACCGATGTGGCGAGGAATGAGTAACTATACAGACTTTAGTGTTAAAATTGGAAGCCAAATAGAGGCCACCGATGTGGCGAGGAATGAGTAACTATACAGACTTTAGTGTTAAAATTGGACGCCAAATAGAGGCCACCGATGTGGCGAGGAATGAGTAACTATACAGACTTTAGTGTTAAATTTGGAAGCCAAATAGAGGCCACCGATGTGGCGAGGAATGAGTAACTATACAGACTTCAGTGTTAAATTTGGAAGCCAAATAGAGGCCACCGATGTGGCGAGGAATGAGTAACTATACAGACTTTAGTGTTAAATTTGGAAGCCAAATAGAGGCCACCGATAGAGGGTTTCTATCATTGCTCTATATGCGAGAATAGAACCCAAATAGAAGCCGATTAGGAACAACCAATGGAGAGAGGATTAGAATTTATATAGTCGCTCTATATTTAAGAAATAGATGCCATGTAAAACCGAATAGAAGCTAGAGTAGAAGCGAGTCTAAGTCTGTCTTAAGCCAGTAGGTTCGTTAGGCCGGTGCTTATCCCGGTTTAATGGCGTGAAGCGACTGGGAGTACAAGACTGCCCCCCCCCCCCCCCCTGGATAGGATGTTAGTACATCGCAGGCTTAATTCCCAGATATTGATGGTAGTCATTTTCAGCTGAGTGTACTGGAGCAACGTGAAATGAAGTGTTTTGCTCAAGAACACAACACACAACCCAGCCCAGGAATCGAACCCATGACATTATGATCGTGTGTCCAACAACCTTACCACTGGGCCCCGCACCTCCACAGAACACAACACACAACCCAGCCCAGGAATCGAACCCATGACATTATGATCTTAAGTCCAACAATGTTACCACTAGGCCACGCGCCTCCACTTAGAAGAGGCAGACAGAAGTTGAATAAAAGAAGATAGAAGTTATATAGAATCCGGATAGATACCGGATAGAAGCCGAACAAATGCCGGATAGAAACCGAAAAGATACTGAATAGACGCCGAATAATAACCCAGTAAACGCTAAGTGGAGACCAAATAGGAGATGGCTAGAAGCCAATGATTGAGTGTGAGGAGGGGTGTCTAGGGAGTTACTA
This sequence comes from Eledone cirrhosa, assembly GCA_964016885.1. Lineage (NCBI taxonomy): Eukaryota > Metazoa > Mollusca > Cephalopoda > Octopoda > Eledonidae > Eledone > Eledone cirrhosa. Next base: position 23,212,738 of record OZ024762.1, read on the forward strand.
GACATGCTAGAAATAGAACCCAAATTCATCTTCTTAAAACAAATTCGCCTATTGAAGATGACAGCACATGCGGTGAGATGGCAAGGCGGGAGAGACGGAGGCACTGAGAGGGGGAGAGACGGAAGCACTGAGAGTGGGAGTTTGGTTCCTTTGTGTTCGGATCTGGTGTATATGTATATGTTTCAAGGACACACACTCTCTCATATATGTCATCTACTAATTGATACCTGTTCCTTAATAAAGGACTCTCGACGTAGATTCCAAATATTCTATGATTTCTAATTGTGACACAAGATCAACAATTTCGGGAGAAGTAAGCGATGATTCATCAACCGGGTACATTATTTTATCGACTCGGTCTGAGTTCAAATCCCGCCGAGGTTAACCTTGCCTTTCATCCTTACGGGGTCGATAAAATAGAGTACCAGTAATACACGGATATGATTGCTGGCCTTGTGCCAAAAGTAGAAACAATTATAGTTATAATCCCACCCAGGTTAACTTTGCCTTTCATCCTTACGGGGGTCGATAAAATAAAGTACCAGTAATACACTGGGATATTTGCTGGGCGTGTGCCAAAATTAGAAAGAATTATTTTATCGACTCAGGAGGGACGAGAGACCAAAGTTGACCCCGACATAATTTAAAAAATAATAGCACAATGACCAACGGATACCTTTGAAACCAACGACGAAGCCCGCTCTCCAATCAAAAGCTCCTGTAAGTAGTTATCTTCCCAAATTTACTCACACATTTAATCTTGTATGTCATTTGTATAAATGTGTTGTAAATTTATAAAACCCTGTTCTACAGGGTTGACCAAAATTTGGGATATATATGATTTCAGGGTATTTGTAACTTAGAAAAGAACACGTTGACAAATAAATGAATATGGAAATCTAAACTGTAATATTTTTTCCTATGTATTGCTACATTTGGTCCACCCTGTAGATATAAATTATAAACGTATCATCTTCATCTTTAATTAATCCCATAAGTCAATAATCAATACAAACTGTGCAGTTCCTCATATTCAAGCCATTGATTTATCAAAACAAAAGTTTTCCAGTATATACGATTGTTCATATATCCAGTAATCCTAGTACTTGTGGCATATCAATTTTGAATACATTAAACGCTATTGCT
>OZ024762.1:23231383-23246383 GCA_964016885.1 Eledone cirrhosa
AAATATATAAACATATATACACTCACATATATGGTACATAGATATAACACATATATACATACTCATATACGTATATATATATATATAACATATATACATACACTAATATATAACATAAATACGTACAATCATATATACACATATACACATTTTTCTAATATACATGTCTGTGTGTATTAATATATAATACACACACACACACTGATGTATATAATTCATATATGACAGTATGTGTGCGTATATATATGTTTATAAAAATGTATATGTGTTTATCAATGCATGTGTGTACGTAATTGTGTGTGTGTGTAATTCTGTGTGTATGTAACTAACTAACTGTGTGTAACTAACTGTGTGTAACTAACTGTGTGTAACTAACTGTGTGTAACTAACTGTGTGTAACTAACTGTGTGTAACTAACTGTGTGTAACTAACTGTGTGTAACTAACTGTGTGTAACTAACTGTGTGTAACTAACTGTGTGTAACTAACTGTGTGTAACTAACTGTGTGTATCTAACTGTGTGTAACTAACTGTGTGTAACTAACTGTGTGTAACTAACTGTGTGTAACTAACTGTGTGTAACTAACTGTGTGTATCTAACTGTGTGTATGTAACTGTGTGTATGTAACTGTATGTAACTGTGTATGTAACTGTGTATGTAACTGTGTATGTAACTGTGTGTATGTAACTGTGTGTATGTAACTGTGTGTATGTAACTGTGTGTATGTAACTGTGTGAATCTAACTGTGTATCTAACTGTGTGTATGTAACTGTGTGTATGTAACTGTATGTAACTGTGTGTATGTAACTATGTATGTAACTGTGTGTATGTAACTGTGTGTATGTAACTGTGTATGTAACTGCGTGTATGTAACTGCGTGTATGTAACTGCGTGTATGTAACTGCGTGTATGTAACTGCGTGTATGTAACTGTGTGTATGTAACTGTGTGTATGTAACTGTGTGTATGTAACTGTGTATGTAACTGTGTATGTAACTGTGTGTATGTAACTGTGTGTATGTAAACTGTGTGTATGTAAACTGTGTGTATGTAAACTGTGTGTATGTAACTGTGTGTATGTAACTATGTATGTAACTGTGTATCTAACTGTGTGTATGTAACTGTGTATGTAACTGTGTGTATGTAACTGTGTGTATGTAACTGTGTGTATGTAACTGTGTGTATGTAACTGTGTATGTAACTGTGTGTATGTAACTGTGTGTATGTAACTGTGTGTATGTAAACTGTGTGTATGTAAACTGTGTGTATGTAACTGTATCTAACTGTGTGTATCTAACTGTGTGTATGTAACTGTGTGTATCTAACTGTGTGTATCTAACTGTGTGTATCTAACTGTGTGTATGTAAACTGTGTGTATGTAAACTGTGTGTATGTAAACTGTGTGTATGTAAACTGTGTGTATGTAACTGTGTGTATCTAACTGTGTGTATCTAACTGTGTGTATCTAAACTGTGTGTATGTAACTGTGTGTATCTAACTGTGTGTATCTAACTGTGTGTATCTAACTGTGTGTATGTAACTGTGTGTATGTAACTGTGTGTATGTAACTGTGTGTATGTAACTGTGTGTATGTAACTGTGTGTATGTAACTGTGTGTATGTAACTGTGTGTATGTAACTGTGTGTATGTAACTGTGTGTATGTAACTGTGTGTATGTAACTGTGTGTATGTAACTGTGTGTATGTAACTGTGTGTATGTAACTGTGTGTATGTAACTGTGTGTATGTAACTGTGTGTATGTAACTGTGTGTATCTAACTGTGTGTATCTAACTGTGTGTATCTAACTGTGTGTATCTAACTGTGTGTATGTAACTGTGTGTATGTAACTGTGTGTATGTAACTGTGTGTATGTAAACTGTGTGTATGTAAACTGTGTGTATGTAAACTGTGTGTATGTAAACTGTGTGTATGTAAACTGTGTGTATGTAAACTGTGTGTATGTAAACTGTGTGTATGTAAACTGTGTGTATGTAACTGTGTGTATGTAAACTGTGTGTATGTAAACTGTGTGTATGTAAACTGTGTGTATGTAACTGTGTGTATGTAAACTGTGTGTATGTAACTGTGTGTATGTAAACTGTGTGTATGTAAACTGTGTGTATGTAAACTGTGTGTATGTAAACTGTGTGTATGTAAACTGTGTGTATGTAAACTGTGTGTATGTAACTGTGTGTATGTAACTATGTATCTAACTGTGTGTAACTAACTGTAACTAACTGTGTGTAACTGTGTGTATGTAACTGTGTGTATGTAACTGTGTGTATGTAACTGTGTGTATGTAACTGTGTGTATGTAACTGTGTGTATGTAACTGTGTGTATGTAACTGTGTGTATGTAACTGTGTATGTAACTGTGTATGTAACTGTGTATGTAACTGTATGTAACTGTGTGTATGTAACTGCGTGTATGTGACTGTGTGTATGTAACTGTGTGTATGTAACTGTGTGTATGTAACTGTGTGTATGTAACTGTGTGTATGTAACTGTGTGTATGTAACTGTGTGTATGTAACTGTGTAACTGTATGTAACTGTGTATGTAAATGTGTGTATGTAACTGTGTATGTAACTGTGTGTATGTAACTGTATGTAACTGTGTGTATGTAACTGTATATAACTGTGTGTATGTAACTGTGTGTATGTAACTGTGTGTATGTAACTGTGTATGTAACTGTGTGTATGTAGCTGTATGTATGTAGCTGTATGTATGTAACTGTATGTATGTAACTGTATGTAACTGTATGTAACTGTGTGAATGTAACTGTATGTAACTGTGTGTGTATGTAACTGTGTATGTAACTGTGTGTATGTAACTGTGTGTATGTAACTGTATGTAACTGTGTATGTAACTGTATGTAACTGTGTGTATGTAACTGTTTATGTAACTGTATGTAACTGTGTGTATGTAACTGTATGTAACTGTATGTAACTGTGTATGTAACTGTAACTGTGTGTATGTAACTGTGTGTATGTAACTGTGTAACTGTGTGTATGTAACTGTGTGTATGTAACTGTATGTAACTGTGTGTATGTAACTGTGTCTGTAACTGTGTGTATGTAACTGTATGTAACTGTATGTAACTGTGTGTATGTAACTGTGTGTATGTAACTGTGTGTATGTAACTGTGTGTATGTAACTGTGTGTATGTAACTGTATGTAACTGTGTATGTAACTGTGTGTATGTAACTGTGTGTATGTAACTGTATGTAACTGTATGTAACTGCGTGTATGTAACTGCGTGTATGTAACTGTATGTAACTGTGTGTATGTAACTGTGTGTATGTAACTGTATGTAACTGTGTATGTAACTGTGTATGTAACTGTGTGTATGTAACTGTGTGTATGTAACTGTGTGTATGTAACTGTATGTAACTGTGTATGTAACTGCGTGTATGTAACTGTATGTAACTGTGTGTATGTAACTGTGTATGTAACTGTATGTAACTGTGTGTATGTAACTGTGTGTATGTAACTGTATGTAACTGCGTGTATGTAACTGCGTGTATGTAACTATGTATGTAACTGTATATGTAACTGTATGTAACTGTGTGTATGTAACTGTGTGTATGTAACTGTGTATGTAACTGTGTATGTAACTGTGTATGTAACTGTGTATGTAACTGTGTATGTAACTGTATGTAACTGTGTGTATGTAACTGTATGTAACTGTGTATGTAACTGTGTGTATGTAACTGTGTGTATCTAACTGTGTGTATCTAACTGTGTGTATGTAACTGTGTGTATGTAACTGTGTGTATGTAACTGTGTGTATGTAACTGTGTGTATGTAACTGTGTATGTAACTGTGTGTATGTAACTGTATGTAACTGTGTGTATGTAACTGTGTGTATGTAACTGTGTGTATGTAACTGTGTGTATGTAACTGTGTGTATGTAACTGTGTGTATATAACTGTGTATGTAACTGTGTATGTAACTGTGTATGTAACTATGTATGTAACTATGTATGTAACTATGTATGTAACTGTGTGTATGTAACAGTGTATGTAACTGTATGTAACTGTATGTAACTGTGTGTATGTAACTGTGTGTATGTAACTGTGTGTATGTAACTGTGTGTATGTAACTGTGTGTATGTAACTGTGTATGTAACTATGTATGTAACTATGTATGTAACTATGTATGTAACTATGTATGTAACTATGTATGTAACTATGTATGTAACTGTGTGTATGTAACTGTATGTAACTGTGTATATGTAACTGTGTGTATGTAACTGTGTGTATGTAACTGTGTATGTAACTATGTATGTAACTATGTATGTAACTGTGTGTATGTAACAGTGTATGTAACTGTATGTAACTGTATGTAACTGTGTGTATGTAACTGTGTGTATGTAACTATGTATGTAACTATGTATGTAACTATGTATGTAACTATGTATGTAACTATGTATGTAACTGTGTGTATGTAACTGTATGTAACTGTGTGTATGTAACTGTGTGTATGTAACTGTGTATGTAACTATGTAAACTGTGTGTAAACTGTGTGTATGTAAACTGTGTGTATGTAACTGTGTGTATGTAACTGTGTGTATGTAACTGTGTGTATGTAACTGTGTGTATCTAACTGTGTGTATCTAACTGTGTGTATCTAACTGTGTGTATCTAACTGTGTGTATGTAAACTGTGTGTATGTAAACTGTGTGTATGTAACTGTGTGTATGTAACTGTGTGTATGTAACTGTGTGTATGTAACTGTGTGTATGTAACTGTGTGTATGTAACTGTGTGTATGTAACTGTGTGTATGTAACTGTGTGTATGTAACTGTGTGTATGTAACTGTGTGTATGTAACTGTGTGTATGTAACTGTGTGAATCTAACTGTGTATCTAACTGTGTGTATGTAACTGTGTGTATGTAACTGTATGTAACTGTGTGTATGTAACTATGTATGTAACTGTGTGTATGTAACTGTGTGTATGTAACTGTGTATGTAACTGCGTGTATGTAACTGCGTGTATGTAACTGCGTGTATGTAACTGCGTGTATGTAACTGCGTGTATGTAACTGCGTGTATGTAACTGTGTGTATGTAACTGTGTGTATGTAACTGTGTATGTAACTGTGTATGTAACTGTGTGTATGTAACTGTGTGTATGTAAACTGTGTGTATGTAAACTGTGTGTATGTAAACTGTGTGTATGTAACTGTGTGTATGTAACTGTGTGTATGTAACTATGTATGTAACTGTGTATCTAACTGTGTGTATGTAACTGTGTATGTAACTGTGTGTATGTAACTGTGTGTATGTAACTGTGTGTATGTAACTGTGTATGTAACTGTGTGTATGTAACTGTGTGTATGTAACTGTGTGTATGTAAACTGTGTGTATGTAAACTGTGTGTATGTAACTGTATCTAACTGTGTGTATCTAACTGTGTGTATGTAACTGTGTGTATCTAACTGTGTGTATCTAACTGTGTGTATCTAACTGTGTGTATGTAAACTGTGTGTATGTAAACTGTGTGTATGTAAACTGTGTGTATGTAAACTGTGTGTATGTAACTGTGTGTATCTAACTGTGTGTATCTAACTGTGTGTATCTAAACTGTGTGTATGTAACTGTGTGTATCTAACTGTGTGTATCTAACTGTGTGTATCTAACTGTGTGTATGTAACTGTGTGTATGTAACTGTGTGTATGTAACTGTGTGTATGTAACTGTGTGTATGTAACTGTGTGTATGTAACTGTGTGTATGTAACTGTGTGTATGTAACTGTGTGTATGTAACTGTGTGTATGTAACTGTGTGTATGTAACTGTGTGTATGTAACTGTGTGTATGTAACTGTGTGTATGTAACTGTGTGTATGTAACTGTGTGTATGTAACTGTGTGTATGTAACTGTGTGTATCTAACTGTGTGTATCTAACTGTGTGTATCTAACTGTGTGTATCTAACTGTGTGTATGTAACTGTGTGTATGTAACTGTGTGTATGTAACTGTGTGTATGTAAACTGTGTGTATGTAAACTGTGTGTATGTAAACTGTGTGTATGTAAACTGTGTGTATGTAAACTGTGTGTATGTAAACTGTGTGTATGTAAACTGTGTGTATGTAAACTGTGTGTATGTAACTGTGTGTATGTAAACTGTGTGTATGTAAACTGTGTGTATGTAAACTGTGTGTATGTAACTGTGTGTATGTAAACTGTGTGTATGTAACTGTGTGTATGTAAACTGTGTGTATGTAAACTGTGTGTATGTAAACTGTGTGTATGTAAACTGTGTGTATGTAAACTGTGTGTATGTAAACTGTGTGTATGTAACTGTGTGTATGTAACTATGTATCTAACTGTGTGTAACTAACTGTAACTAACTGTGTGTAACTGTGTGTATGTAACTGTGTGTATGTAACTGTGTGTATGTAACTGTGTGTATGTAACTGTGTGTATGTAACTGTGTGTATGTAACTGTGTGTATGTAACTGTGTGTATGTAACTGTGTATGTAACTGTGTATGTAACTGTGTATGTAACTGTATGTAACTGTGTGTATGTAACTGCGTGTATGTGACTGTGTGTATGTAACTGTGTGTATGTAACTGTGTGTATGTAACTGTGTGTATGTAACTGTGTGTATGTAACTGTGTGTATGTAACTGTGTGTATGTAACTGTGTAACTGTATGTAACTGTGTATGTAAATGTGTGTATGTAACTGTGTATGTAACTGTGTGTATGTAACTGTATGTAACTGTGTGTATGTAACTGTATATAACTGTGTGTATGTAACTGTGTGTATGTAACTGTGTGTATGTAACTGTGTATGTAACTGTGTGTATGTAGCTGTATGTATGTAGCTGTATGTATGTAACTGTATGTATGTAACTGTATGTAACTGTATGTAACTGTGTGAATGTAACTGTATGTAACTGTGTGTGTATGTAACTGTGTATGTAACTGTGTGTATGTAACTGTGTGTATGTAACTGTATGTAACTGTGTATGTAACTGTATGTAACTGTGTGTATGTAACTGTTTATGTAACTGTATGTAACTGTGTGTATGTAACTGTATGTAACTGTATGTAACTGTGTATGTAACTGTAACTGTGTGTATGTAACTGTGTGTATGTAACTGTGTAACTGTGTGTATGTAACTGTGTGTATGTAACTGTATGTAACTGTGTGTATGTAACTGTGTCTGTAACTGTGTGTATGTAACTGTATGTAACTGTATGTAACTGTGTGTATGTAACTGTGTGTATGTAACTGTGTGTATGTAACTGTGTGTATGTAACTGTGTGTATGTAACTGTATGTAACTGTGTATGTAACTGTGTGTATGTAACTGTGTGTATGTAACTGTATGTAACTGTATGTAACTGCGTGTATGTAACTGCGTGTATGTAACTGTATGTAACTGTGTGTATGTAACTGTGTGTATGTAACTGTATGTAACTGTGTATGTAACTGTGTATGTAACTGTGTGTATGTAACTGTGTGTATGTAACTGTGTGTATGTAACTGTATGTAACTGTGTATGTAACTGCGTGTATGTAACTGTATGTAACTGTGTGTATGTAACTGTGTATGTAACTGTATGTAACTGTGTGTATGTAACTGTGTGTATGTAACTGTATGTAACTGCGTGTATGTAACTGCGTGTATGTAACTATGTATGTAACTGTATATGTAACTGTATGTAACTGTGTGTATGTAACTGTGTGTATGTAACTGTGTATGTAACTGTGTATGTAACTGTGTATGTAACTGTGTATGTAACTGTGTATGTAACTGTATGTAACTGTGTGTATGTAACTGTATGTAACTGTGTATGTAACTGTGTGTATGTAACTGTGTGTATCTAACTGTGTGTATCTAACTGTGTGTATGTAACTGTGTGTATGTAACTGTGTGTATGTAACTGTGTGTATGTAACTGTGTGTATGTAACTGTGTATGTAACTGTGTGTATGTAACTGTATGTAACTGTGTGTATGTAACTGTGTGTATGTAACTGTGTGTATGTAACTGTGTGTATGTAACTGTGTGTATGTAACTGTGTGTATATAACTGTGTATGTAACTGTGTATGTAACTGTGTATGTAACTATGTATGTAACTATGTATGTAACTATGTATGTAACTGTGTGTATGTAACAGTGTATGTAACTGTATGTAACTGTATGTAACTGTGTGTATGTAACTGTGTGTATGTAACTGTGTGTATGTAACTGTGTGTATGTAACTGTGTGTATGTAACTGTGTATGTAACTATGTATGTAACTATGTATGTAACTATGTATGTAACTATGTATGTAACTATGTATGTAACTATGTATGTAACTGTGTGTATGTAACTGTATGTAACTGTGTATATGTAACTGTGTGTATGTAACTGTGTGTATGTAACTGTGTATGTAACTATGTATGTAACTATGTATGTAACTGTGTGTATGTAACAGTGTATGTAACTGTATGTAACTGTATGTAACTGTGTGTATGTAACTGTGTGTATGTAACTATGTATGTAACTATGTATGTAACTATGTATGTAACTATGTATGTAACTATGTATGTAACTGTGTGTATGTAACTGTATGTAACTGTGTGTATGTAACTGTGTGTATGTAACTGTGTATGTAACTATGTAAACTGTGTGTAAACTGTGTGTATGTAAACTGTGTGTATGTAACTGTGTGTATGTAACTGTGTGTATGTAACTGTGTGTATGTAACTGTGTGTATCTAACTGTGTGTATCTAACTGTGTGTATCTAACTGTGTGTATCTAACTGTGTGTATGTAAACTGTGTGTATGTAAACTGTGTGTATGTAACTGTGTGTATGTAACTGTGTGTATGTAACTGTGTGTATGTAACTGTGTGTATGTAACTGTGTGTATGTAACTGTGTGTATGTAACTGTGTGTATGTAACTGTGTGTATGTAACTGTGTGTATGTAACTGTGTGTATGTAACTGTGTGTATGTAACTGTGTGAATCTAACTGTGTATCTAACTGTGTGTATGTAACTGTGTGTATGTAACTGTATGTAACTGTGTGTATGTAACTATGTATGTAACTGTGTGTATGTAACTGTGTGTATGTAACTGTGTATGTAACTGCGTGTATGTAACTGCGTGTATGTAACTGCGTGTATGTAACTGCGTGTATGTAACTGCGTGTATGTAACTGCGTGTATGTAACTGTGTGTATGTAACTGTGTGTATGTAACTGTGTATGTAACTGTGTATGTAACTGTGTGTATGTAACTGTGTGTATGTAAACTGTGTGTATGTAAACTGTGTGTATGTAAACTGTGTGTATGTAACTGTGTGTATGTAACTGTGTGTATGTAACTATGTATGTAACTGTGTATCTAACTGTGTGTATGTAACTGTGTATGTAACTGTGTGTATGTAACTGTGTGTATGTAACTGTGTGTATGTAACTGTGTATGTAACTGTGTGTATGTAACTGTGTGTATGTAACTGTGTGTATGTAAACTGTGTGTATGTAAACTGTGTGTATGTAACTGTATCTAACTGTGTGTATCTAACTGTGTGTATGTAACTGTGTGTATCTAACTGTGTGTATCTAACTGTGTGTATCTAACTGTGTGTATGTAAACTGTGTGTATGTAAACTGTGTGTATGTAAACTGTGTGTATGTAAACTGTGTGTATGTAAACTGTGTGTATGTAACTGTGTGTATCTAACTGTGTGTATCTAACTGTGTGTATCTAAACTGTGTGTATGTAACTGTGTGTATCTAACTGTGTGTATCTAACTGTGTGTATCTAACTGTGTGTATGTAACTGTGTGTATGTAACTGTGTGTATGTAACTGTGTGTATGTAACTGTGTGTATGTAACTGTGTGTATGTAACTGTGTGTATGTAACTGTGTGTATGTAACTGTGTGTATGTAACTGTGTGTATGTAACTGTGTGTATGTAACTGTGTGTATGTAACTGTGTGTATGTAACTGTGTGTATGTAACTGTGTGTATGTAACTGTGTGTATCTAACTGTGTGTATCTAACTGTGTGTATGTAACTGTGTGTATGTAACTGTGTGTATGTAACTGTGTGTATGTAAACTGTGTGTATGTAAACTGTGTGTATGTAAACTGTGTGTATGTAAACTGTGTGTATGTAAACTGTGTGTATGTAAACTGTGTGTATGTAAACTGTGTGTATGTAAACTGTGTGTATGTAAACTGTGTGTATGTAACTGTGTGTATGTAAACTGTGTGTATGTAAACTGTGTGTATGTAAACTGTGTGTATGTAACTGTGTGTATGTAAACTGTGTGTATGTAAACTGTGTGTATGTAAACTGTGTGTATGTAACTGTGTGTATGTAAACTGTGTGTATGTAAACTGTGTGTATGTAAACTGTGTGTATGTAAACTGTGTGTATGTAACTGTGTGTATGTAACTATGTATCTAACTGTGTGTAACTAACTGTAACTAACTGTGTGTAACTGTGTGTATGTAACTGTGTGTATGTAACTGTGTGTATGTAACTGTGTGTATGTAACTGTGTGTATGTAACTGTGTGTATGTAACTGTGTGTATGTAACTGTGTGTATGTAACTGTGTATGTAACTGTGTATGTAACTGTGTATGTAACTGTATGTAACTGTGTGTATGTAACTGCGTGTATGTGACTGTGTGTATGTAACTGTGTGTATGTAACTGTGTGTATGTAACTGTGTGTATGTAACTGTGTGTATGTAACTGTGTGTATGTAACTGTGTGTATGTAACTGTGTAACTGTATGTAACTGTGTATGTAAATGTGTGTATGTAACTGTGTATGTAACTGTGTGTATGTAACTGTATGTAACTGTGTGTATGTAACTGTATATAACTGTGTGTATGTAACTGTGTGTATGTAACTGTGTGTATGTAACTGTGTATGTAACTGTGTGTATGTAGCTGTATGTATGTAGCTGTATGTATGTAACTGTATGTATGTAACTGTATGTAACTGTATGTAACTGTGTGAATGTAACTGTATGTAACTGTGTGTGTATGTAACTGTGTATGTAACTGTGTGTATGTAACTGTGTGTATGTAACTGTATGTAACTGTGTATGTAACTGTATGTAACTGTGTGTATGTAACTGTTTATGTAACTGTATGTAACTGTGTGTATGTAACTGTATGTAACTGTATGTAACTGTGTATGTAACTGTAACTGTGTGTATGTAACTGTGTGTAACTGTGTGTATGTAACTGTGTGTATGTAACTGTATGTAACTGTGTGTATGTAACTGTGTCTGTAACTGTGTGTATGTAACTGTATGTAACTGTATGTAACTGTGTGTATGTAACTGTGTGTATGTAACTGTGTGTATGTAACTGTGTGTATGTAACTGTATGTAACTGTGTATGTAACTGTGTGTATGTAACTGTGTGTATGTAACTGTATGTAACTGTATGTAACTGCGTGTATGTAACTGCGTGTATGTAACTGTATGTAACTGTGTGTATGTAACTGTGTGTATGTAACTGTATGTAACTGTGTATGTAACTGTGTATGTAACTGTGTGTATGTAACTGTGTGTATGTAACTGTGTGTATGTAACTGTATGTAACTGTGTATGTAACTGCGTGTATGTAACTGTATGTAACTGTGTGTATGTAACTGTGTATGTAACTGTATGTAACTGTGTGTATGTAACTGTGTGTATGTAACTGTATGTAACTGCGTGTATGTAACTGCGTGTATGTAACTATGTATGTAACTGTATATGTAACTGTATGTAACTGTGTGTATGTAACTGTGTGTATGTAACTGTGTATGTAACTGTGTATGTAACTGTGTATGTAACTGTGTATGTAACTGTGTATGTAACTGTGTGTATGTAACTGTATGTAACTGTGTATGTAACTGTGTGTATGTAACTGTGTGTATCTAACTGTGTGTATCTAACTGTGTGTATGTAACTGTGTGTATGTAACTGTGTGTATGTAACTGTGTGTATGTAACTGTGTGTATGTAACTGTGTATGTAACTGTGTATGTAACTGTGTGTATGTAACTGTATGTAACTGTGTGTATGTAACTGTGTGTATGTAACTGTGTGTATGTAACTGTGTGTATGTAACTGTGTGTATGTAACTGTGTGTATGTAACTGTGTATGTAACTGTGTATGTAACTGTGTATGTAACTATGTATGTAACTATGTATGTAACTGTGTATGTAACTGTGTGTATGTAACAGTGTATGTAACTGTATGTAACTGTATGTAACTGTGTGTATGTAACTGTGTGTATGTAACTGTGTGTATGTAACTGTGTGTATGTAACTGTGTGTATGTAACTGTGTATGTAACTATGTATGTAACTATGTATGTAACTATGTATGTAACTATGTATGTAACTATGTATGTAACTATGTATGTAACTGTGTGTATGTAACTGTATGTAACTGTGTATATGTAACTGTGTGTATGTAACTGTGTGTATGTAACTGTGTATGTAACTATGTATGTAACTATGTATGTAACTGTGTGTATGTAACAGTGTATGTAACTGTATGTAACTGTATGTAACTGTGTGTATGTAACTGTGTGTATGTAACTGTGTGTATGTAACTATGTATGTAACTATGTATGTAACTATGTATGTAACTATGTATGTAACTATGTATGTAACTGTGTGTATGTAACTGTATGTAACTGTGTGTATGTAACTGTGTGTATGTAACTGTGTATGTAACTATGTAAACTGTGTGTAAACTGTGTGTATGTAAACTGTGTGTATGTAACTGTGTGTATGTAACTGTGTGTATGTAACTGTGTGTATGTAACTGTGTGTATGTAACTGTGTGTATCTAACTGTGTGTATCTAACTGTGTGTATCTAACTGTGTGTATCTAACTGTGTGTATCTAACTGTGTGTATCTAACTGTGTGTATGTAAACTGTGTGTATCTAACTGTGTGTATGTAAACTGTGTGTATGTAACTGTGTGTATGTAACTGTGTGTATGTAACTGTGTGTATGTAACTGTGTGTATGTAACTGTGTGTATGTAACTGTGTGTATGTAACTGTGTGTATGTAACTGTGTGTATGTAACTGTGTGTATGTAACTGTGTGTATGTAACTGTGTATGTAACTGTGTGTATGTAACTGTGTGTATGTAACTATGTATGTAACTGTGTGTATGTAACTGTGTGTATGTAACTATGTATGTAACTGTGTGTATGTAACTGTGTGTATGTAACTGTGTGTATGTAACTGTGTGTATGTAACTGTGTGTATGTAACTATGTATGTAACTATGTATGTAACTATGTATGTAACTATGTATGTAACTATGTGTATGTAACTGTGTGTATGTAACTATGTATGTAACTATGTATGTAACTATGTATGTAACTATGTATGTAACTATGTATGTAACTATGTATGTAACTATGTATGTAACTGTGTATGTAACTGTGTATGTAACTGTATGTAACTATGTATGTAACTGTATGTAACTGTATGTAACTGTGTGTATGTAACTGTGTGTATGTAACTGTGTATGTAACTGCGTGTATGTAACTGCGTGTATGTAACTGCGTGTATGTAACTATGTATGTAACTGTGTATATGTAACTGTGTATGTAACTGTGTGTATGTAACTATGTACGTAACTATGTGTATGTAACTGTGTGTATGTAACTATGTGTATGTAACTGTGTGTATGTAACTATGTGTATGTAACTATGTGTATGTAACTGTGTGTATGTAACTGTGTGTATGTAACTGTGTATGTAACTGTGTGTATGTAACTGTGTGTATGTAACTGTGTGTATGTAACTGTGTGTATGTAACTGTGTGTATGTAACTGTGTGTATGTAACTGTATGTAACTGTGTGTATGTAACTGTGTGTATGTAACTGTGTGTATGTAACTGTGTGTATGTAACTGTGTGTATGTAACTGTGTGTATGTAACTGTATGTAACTGTGTATGTAACTGTGTGTATGTAAACTGTGTGTATGTAAACTGTGTGTATGTAAACTGTGTGTATGTAAACTGTGTGTATGTAAACTGTGTGTATGTAAACTGTGTGTATGTAAACTGTGTGTATGTAACTGTGTGTATGTAAACTGTGTGTATGTAACTGTGTGTATGTAACTGTGTGTATGTAACTGTGTGTATGTAACTGTATGTAACTGTGTGTATGTAACTGTGTGTATGTAACTGTGTGTATGTAACTGTGTGTATGTAACTGTGTGTATGTAACTGTGTGTATGTAACTGTGTGTATGTAACTGTGTGTATGTAACTGTGTGTATGTAACTGTGTGTATGTAACTGTGTGTATGTAACTGTGTATGTAACTGTGTATGTAACTGTGTGTATGTAACTATGTGTATGTAACTATGTATGTAACTATGTATGTAACTATGTATGTAACTATGTATGTAACTATGTATGTAACTGTGTATGTAACTGTGTATGTAACTGTGTATGTAACTGTGTATGTAACTGTATGTAACTGTGTATGTAACTGTGTATGTAACTGTGTATGTAACTATGTATGTAACTATGTATGTAACTGTGTGTGGAAATATCTATATTATCCACAACATATGTAAATTTTATTTTTGTTCTATTTCGGATTGTTGTCAGAATTATATTATTAAATCACCTGAGTTATCGCCTCATGATATTGGCGCTAATATTTATTTTTTCTGGTGACAGTTTATATATCTGTCTTCTATTTCATTATATTTACTATATGTTTTTTTAAAATTTCTTTATATATAAATATATCATAAAGCAAGCGTTTGTTTTGAAGATAGCGAGCGAAGTTTGAAATTTAGAAGGAATAGAATATTTTGCCGCATTTTAACTAAAGAAATTAACTTGATAGTGGGGTTTAAAACCCTCTAAAACAGGCACTGGCAACCCTTTTCGAGACGCGGCCCGCGAGAAGCGTTAATTTACATTCGTGCCCACATTAAAACAATGATTGTAATTCAGGTTGTTTCGATTTGTTTCTTCAGAATTCCTACATGTTTTCCTTG
>OZ024762.1:23261383-23263883 GCA_964016885.1 Eledone cirrhosa
TTCATCAGACAAAATACAATTTTAAATAGAACTTTTGCATATATATATATATATATATATATATATATATATACTCGCTCTCCCATATACATACTCTATATACATACTCTCTCTCTCCCTATATATATATATACACACACACACACACTCTGTATGTGTGTGTGTGTATATATATATATACACCACTCTCTCCCTCTCTACTTATCTCTCATGCATATTTATAAACATTGTTATACGTATGTATCCACAATTGACATGTTCTAATCTAGACCTTTAGATAAAGTCTACACATAAGCTTACTGATGCATCTTTAATTAGTATAAACATTCTGTGGACACATAACTGTTTCTACTTTAGGCACAAGGCCAGCAATTTTCATTGCATTACTGGTACTGGACTGGGGTATAATAATTGTTTCTACTTTAGGCACAAGGCCAGCAATCTGAGGGAAGTCAATTAAATCGACGACAGTGCATTACTGGTACTTTATTTTATCGACCTCGTGAGGATGAAAGGCAAAGCTAATCACGGTAGGATTTGAAATCAGTACGTAAATGGCTGTAACTCTATGCTGTAAAACATTTAGTCTGACGCTCTACCGATTCTGTCAATCCACCTCCCTTGTGAAAATAAATGTTTTCTGATTTAGGCAAAGCCAGCAATATAAAGTGGGGATGAGAAAGTCGATTAAATTGACCTCAGTGCATTACTGGTACTTTATTTTATCGGCCCCGTAAGAATGAAAGGCAAAGCTAACCTCGACAGAATTTGAAATCAGAACCTAAAGGGTTGTAATTATGTCACAAAGCATAATTTCCGACGCTCTACCGATATTGCCAATAATTGTTTCTACTTTAGGCACAAGGCCAGCAGTTACCCAGTACATTACTGGTACTTTATTTTATCGACCCGTAAGGATGAAAGGCAAAGTTAACCTCGGCGGGATTTGAACTCAGACTGTAAAGGGACGTAACTATGCTAGAAAGCATGGCGTCCAACATTCTACCGATACTGCCAATTCCTATTTTTGGATGGTTACTGGTCCTTATTTTTTGAGCAGCCTCGGTAGGATGAAAGGCAAAGTCATTTCTGACAGAGCTTGAACTCAGAATGCTCTACTAATACTGCTAATCCAAACATAGTACAAAGCGAAAAGGCTATGTTTGCGGCATGAACAAAGCTGTCTAGAAAATAGAGACGTAATATATATTCACATCTGGAGTAAAGAGCAGATATTGCAATCATCATCACTCGTCGACTACTGTCGAGATGATGGATCTCACTCTCATGCCCCAGAATCGCCCGTCCCCCATCGCTGCCCCCAGGTCCTGTCTGGTGATTCCCGTATCCCTAGAGATAACGTCAGGGAATGACAGCTTCCAACTCCTAGTCAGGCTGGAGTCAGGGTTCCAGAGCAAGAGAGCGGATATGATTTTATTGCTGGGACGGTGACAGTGGCCAGCAAATCGAGCTCTCCGGGATTTTAGAAGGGCAGAGGCTCGAGGGAGTTTGCCATAGATTTTAGACAAGGTGGGATGTCGTTTCCAGGATAGGTTTTGCACTCTCATTAAGAGGCGGGTATATGTGCCATCCAATCTCCCCTCAAGTTGTGATGTTAGATATTGCAATGGCCTGGTGGTTCAAAGGCCCTCAACTCTTCAATAAGCTGCCAAGTAATTTGAGAGTTCGGCATTGTGTGGCCGTGGATGTTTTCAAGAGATATATTGACACTCTGATATCCAGGATCCCAGATGAGCCAACAGGGCGGAAAGAAGGTAGCCTAAAGGCAGCAGCAACGAAATCCTTCCTACACCAATGACTAGCTAACACAGGCTGGATATAGAACGTGTATCAACAAGGGTGCTGCCTTAGCATGGCCTCTGCCGGATGGTTGGAACAGGAAAAAGAGTAACAGAATATATATATATATATATATATACACACACACACAGTAGCGAAAACCAAACCAAACCAAATAGTGAGTGGGTTCATTATTTCTGGCAATATAACATTATGACCCTCTCCAAATATAATATATATATAAATATATAACATATATATATATATATATATACTCTATATATATATACTCTATATATACTCTCTCTATATATATATACTCTAACCATAAATTTCAGTAGCACCACTCCACATAAATTCCTCAATTTAAGAATGACCTGTAGCATCTATTTCATACTATTAACCTTAATTGAATATATATCTGACCAGGAATGCTTTTTGTGAAAATCAGTCATATGGAACTATTGTCATCTTGCCTGACGGTTTGAACTTTACAACACCACCTGCCTCTTTGAGGTCAAATACCAACCCTACTAGCATCTACAAACTGACCAATGACAATTAAGACTATTCCTGCTGACAACATTAAATTATTCCTAACAAGCTCATATGTCCCAAGGCTCCCTATACCATCAACACAATAAACACAGAGCTGGCATATCTAAGAACTGACTAACTGCCTGATGAGGCCATAGCCATT
>OZ024762.1:23281383-23286383 GCA_964016885.1 Eledone cirrhosa
TGTTATCAGATGATACTATAATATTGTGATTGTTATTAGTGGCGTGAACAAATTGTTTAGTAGATTTTTGAATTGTATTAGTTTTTGTGGTGTTTTTGCTTGATTTATAGATGATATTGGGAGTTTTATTAATGGAACCGTATTGAATGGACTGGAATTTTGGTATTATTCTTGTTATCTACAGTTGTTCGGATATGTTTCTCCGTTTTCTTTTGGATTGTAAAGATGTGGTTTGGTTAGGTTGAAGGTTCAATGAAATAGGTAATATATCATTAGGTTTATTGTGAGAATTAGGATATAACATGTTATTATTAACTGATTTTTTAAGATTAATGGATTTAGGTGTTTTCGTATGGCTTGTAGTAATATTATTAGGGCGGTGGATTGGCAGTATCGGTAGAGGGTCGGACGCCATGCTTTGACGCATAGAGTTTAACTCAGAATGGCGAGGGCCATTCTGAGTTAAAATCCCGCCGAGGTTAACTTTGCCTTTCATCCTTACGGGGTCGATAAAATAAAGTACCAGTAATGTACTGGATAATTGCTGGCCTTGTGCCAATAGTAGAAACAATTATTAGGTAGGTTATAGAAGTATTCAGAAGTGTTAGGATTGATGATTTTTAGACAGTTTGTGTCAGTCATATTAATGCGGGTACTAGGAGTAATGGTAGGATCTAGGTTTTTTGGGGCTTTATTGCTGGCATTAAATTTTAGGTGTTTCTTTTGGTGTTTGTTGTTTATGTTTGGTTTGTATGTTGGAGGTACTTATGGTGTTTCTGAGTTCAAATCCCGCCGAGGTTGACTTTGCCTTTCATCCTTACGGGGTCGATAAAATAAAGTACCAGTAATGCACTGGGTGATTGCTGGCCTTGTGCCTAAAGTAGAAACGATTAAATTTTAGGTGTTTCTTTTGGTGTTTGTTGTTTATGTTTGGTTTGTATGTTGGAGGTATTTATGGTGTTAGGTATGTAAAATATTGTATCCCTGTAGCCACTTCTAGCTAAGGCCTCATTATAATTGCTTCTACGTTAGGCACAAGGCCAGCAATTACCCAGTGCATTACTGGTACTTTATTTTATCGACCCCGTAAGGAAGAAAGGCAAAGTTAACCTCGGCGGGATTTGAACTCAGAATGGCAAGGGCCGTAACTCTATACGTCAAAGCATGGCGTCCGACCCTCTCCCAATACTGCCAATCCAAGGCCCAAAGCCTCATTATAATAAGGTTCATCATTAGATGATAATTTAGATAATCTGAGTGAGATATTGTACACTAGATTTTTAGTATGGAACCAGGGTGCTTAGATTGTGAGTGTATATAATGCAGGTTTTGGTTTGGTTTATGGTAGGGTTGGTAAATGCCTATTGATAAATCTAAAGTGATGTCGAGGAAATTGACCACTTTAGTGCTATTTTCAAAAGTAATGCTAAGATTATAGTAATCTTTGAGGAATTTCCTAATTTGTTTTTTATTTCTCTCAATTGCTGAGAGACTAAAATTGTTAGATAGAAGAAGACAGTCATCGCGATATAGACCACCTTTGAGGTGGGGAAAAGAGGAATTTAAATTATATACAAGAAAGAAGCCCACAAGGTCCGTAACCTGGGAGGAATCCATCGACCCCATAGTGATATCGTATAAATCACTATATGTGTTTTTAGTCCAATACTCGTCTTGGAAGTCCATTAGTGTTTGTCTGGCATGATTGATGATGTTAATGTCCTTCATAAGTCCGATCTATTTTTGGCGAAGATTAATGCTTTGTTCAGTAGTATGGGGGATATTGATGAATAATATGCATCGATGTCGAATTAGAGAAATGAAGATGAGGGCTTATTGTTGATGTCGGTGAACCAATTGATAACTTGGAAAGTGTTTTCCCACAACGGTAGTTTTACATGTTTCCTTAGTTGTGGGATAACTTTATCAAGAATCTTCTTGCTAATTACTCCAATGTCCAACTTAGAGGAGTATATGAGCCTAATCGATGGGTTCATCTACTACTACCAGCTTAATGATCTATATTGCCCCTTCCTAGTTTTACTATTGGTCAATCTCAACCTTGTTCTTAAAAGGTAACCTATTCATACATGTTTTTATATTCTTCAATAAACAAAACTCATTATTTCTGAAGACGGCGGGTAGGGAAGACGTATGTATATTTTCTTACTTTGATAATTTGTAATATATCTTACATAAATCATTAATAGAATGAACATACGGAGAACTACCCCACAGAAACGATCGTAAAATAATTAATTACACGTATTTTGATTAATTTTATTGTTTTCACTATTTGTATTATATATATATATATATATATATATATATATATATATATATACATACATGTGTATGTATATATGTGTGTGTGCATATACTTATGTATGCATGCACATGTGTACATACATATCTATGCATATATTTCTCTCTCTATATATGTATATATTTTCATCTATATATATTTGTATTTATGAACAAACACATTCATACATATGTATATATGTATGTATGCACGTATTAACGTGTGTGTGAGTGCGTGTGTGTGTGTGTGTGTGTGTGTGTGTGTGTGTGTGTGTGTGTGTGTGTGTGTGTGTGTGTGTGTGTGTGTGTGTGTGTGTGTGTGTGTGTGTGTGATTATACGAGTGATGAATCTATGAATGATACACATCTAACACTACCGCGCACCAGGTTAGTAATTATGGTCTTAAGAAAGCATTAATCTCTACCATGCTATAATTTATATATAGATATATATACATATTTACATGTTCATACATATATACACATATATACCTACACATATATATATACATATATAGAATCACACACACACACACACACATCATATTTTCAGATATTTTGTGCAATTTAAAAAAAAATAAAAAATCTTTCGATAGGCGTCAAGAAATATGAAGATATAATTCCAGTTATTTAGAGTTATTAAGATATATTTTAAGAAGCTACAAATACTAACTGCACTTTACAATGATGGTCTTCTTTGTTAAAAATTTCATATTGATGTAGTGCTTTTTGCCATAAAGAATAGATTCTAATTAGAAGAGAAGGAAAAATAAAAACAAAATGGCCGTTTTAATAGTGTGAAGTGAAAACAAATGGCGGAACATCAGTTAGCGAGTTTTCATCTTACACTTTCTTTCTCTCGTTTTTATTCGACATATTATTATTTATTATTATTATTATTATCATTATCATTACCATTATTATCATCATCATCATTATTATTATTATTGTTATTATCATTATGGCGGTTGACTTTATTTTTTTTTCATCTCAGATTCAATGGTGGACAATATAATTTTAGAAATTTCATCAGACCTCACCGAGTACAAATTAGCTGAAATTATCCCGGAGAAAAAAAAAAAAAAATACAAATTTATTAAAAAAAAAAAAAACCTCAAACAAGAGAAGACCAACAAAAACAAAAAAATGAAACAAACAAAAACTATCAAAAAATATTTTAAAAAATGAAAAAAAAAAAAGAATGAAAATCTACACAAGCAAGACAAAATATTAAAATCAACAGAAAAAAGACGACGACATAACGGTGAAATTAACAGCTACTGCTACTACTACTGCTGCTGCTGCTACTGCTGCTGCTGCTACTGCTCCACAACTGTGTTGCTGCAGCTATTTCTACTACCACAAATAAAATGCACAACAAATTGCGTATTAATCCATTTAGAGATTCCAGCTATATCTTATATTTAAATAATGGCGGAATATATTCATGTCTATCAAACATATGTATACATACACAGGTATATATACACACACATATATATATATATATATATATATATACACACACACACACACACAAGCATTATATACACTGAGTGTGAGAGCGATTGGGAGTTAGCAATTTAGACTAATAAGACTATTGTTCACCTAAGTACTCGGGAAGTACTGGGAAAGTAGACTATGTATTGTAACGAGTTAGTGCCCGCGGCTGAGCTATTTACAACACAGACACACACACACGTGTATGTGTATATATGAATATATATATGTATATATATATATATATATATGTAAAAGGTAAACAGAAATAACAACACAATCGGTACAGTATATGGAAGGTATATATTAGCTTAACGCTTGATATAACAGGAAGAGGGTCTTAACGTTTCGGACGCTAGCCCTTCATCAGAAGAAAGAATGAGAAATAAAATAGATTGAGGGGACTAGCGGGATGGAATTGGAAAAAATGTCTTTAGATAAAAATAACAGGTCCATTCATGTTGACATCTCTTGCAAAACTGTTGGTGCTGGCGTTTTGTGTATGATTTGTTTTTTAGAGAAGTGGATGATGGAGCACGTCTACCTGAAATGAAAAAAAAAAAAACGTGCGTAAGCGCGCGCGCACGTGCGTGCGTGCTATAGGTTCGTACGAATCTAAGAAGACGTGTGTGTATATGTGAGTAAAAGAGTGTGTGTGCCTGGAAGTACGAAACTATGAGCAAAAGTATGTTAATATAAGGGTGGGTATCGGCATGTATTAGTTGTAAGAGAAGCTGCTAATGATAAAGAGAAAGCGATAGGAATCTAGGAGTGTGATAATAGACGGGGTATTAGAGAAACTAGGAGGTGAGTTGAGTCCAAGAGGGAAATAGGACCCAAGGCGGTGAATCAGACTTTGGTCAGTCCTGATGCGCGAGGCCTGTGATCCATGACGTAAAAGGACACCCGGGAAGAATGACCAGGAGAAATGACGGGCGACAGGAGTATCCAACCGAGTCTGATGTCCCTCAAATGTTCGGCAAAATGGTCCGCGATACGGCGTCCCGTTTGTCCAATATATAAAGACCCGCAAAGGGAACACCGGAGGGCATAGACAACGTGGGTGGATGTGCAGGTGAAAGAATGGGGGATACGGAAAGATCCTTTAGGGCCTGTAAGAGTGGTGAGGGTGAAAATAAAGGGACAAGTGTTGCAGCGGGAACGGGAACAAGGATGAGAGCCGGGTGGTGTCATGG
>OZ024762.1:23291383-23296251 GCA_964016885.1 Eledone cirrhosa
GTACGACTAAATCTGTAATAATTCTGTTATGTAGATTGCAGCAGTGATCGACTATGTTCATTCTATAACACATTCTTTTACGAAAACATAC
Source organism: Eledone cirrhosa (assembly GCA_964016885.1). NCBI lineage: Eukaryota > Metazoa > Mollusca > Cephalopoda > Octopoda > Eledonidae > Eledone > Eledone cirrhosa. The sequence continues at coordinate 23,291,475 of OZ024762.1, forward strand.
ATTGAGAGTATCTATCTATATATATATATATATATATATACACACACACACTAACACACTCATAAGTACGTATGCACACACACACATATATATATATATATATATATATATATATATATATATATATATATATATCTCCGTATATCTATATACACCCATACATACCAATTAATTCATGCATGTGTATATATATATATATATATAAATATATATATATATATATAAATAAACCATCATACATGCTAATACATATTTATCTATACATTAATTTAAGTATATACATTTATATATATTTATATATATATATATATATACACACACACATATATATTTATATACATATATATATATATAGATATTTATATTTATATACACACACATATATTTATATATATATACACACATATATTTATTTATATACATATATATATATATATTTATATTTATATACACACATATATATTTATATATATATATATACACACATATATTTATTTATATACATATATATAGATATTTATATTTATATCTTTTACAAGAGACACACTTTGCAAACAAACTTCGATTTGAAACAAAATACCTCTAGGCGATTCTTTACCAAACGAACATTATCAACAGCAGCAACAATAAAACAAACTTATATGTAAATAAAATGAAAAATAAAAACAACACCCACTCAAAACATTTCTATCTTTTGATCAGAAGCATTTGAAATCTCATGACAAACTTTTTACCGAAATATATCTGAGATATCATTAATTATTCCTGATTCCTTCCTATAATCCCACACACCATAATGTTGAGGAATCGGTAATTGTAATGGCGGTCATTAACAAGATTACTTTCATGGATATGTCACATGAAGAAATCTTTACATTAGCAAGTGGATAATGGAAGTTGGGTATTTATTATTATTTTTTTTTCCTTAAATATTTACCTTTTCACACTCATGCTTTTTCACTGTATGCATAATGTATAGAGCAGTAGCTGAGCTAGTGTGACAATGTGATGAGGGGTAAACAATTATATTATATGTTATATATATATATATATATATATAGAGAGAGAGAGAGGAATAGAGGAGAGAAAGGGAGGGAAAGAGGGATGGAAAGGGACATGGAAAGTGAGGAGGAAAGAGAGAGAGGGTAAGAAAGAGGGAAAGGGAGGGGGAAAATAGAGAGGGAAGGGGAGGGGGAACGGGAGGGGGAGGGCGGGGAAGGGAGAGGGGAAGGGAGGGAGGAATGGAGGGGGAAAAGAGAGAGGGAGAGAGGGAAATAGATGGGGAAAGAGAGGGAGAGAGGAGAGAGATGGGGGAGAGAGAGGGATAGAGGAAAGAGATATGGGGAGAGAGAGGGAGAGAGGAGATTGGTCGGAGAGGGGGAGAGAGAGGGAAGAGAAAGAGAAAAAAGGGGGATTTAAAGGATTGTTATAACGACAGCAATGTAATGAGAAAAAAATATTTATAATAGTAGAACACTGCTGGGTCATATCCATAGTAGTGGAGCACTCAATACACACTGAGCTGATGATCCGAATAAGGTGAAACAATTGTTCTTGGTAATGGTGAACTAACTGTTGTGGAACTTTATATATATATATATATATATATATATATATATATATATATATATATATATTCTTACTGCCTAATGAGGTCATAGCTGTTGAATACTGGCTATTACTAAAATATATATAGCAGCGAATATGAATAAACGAAGTTAATTTTACCCTGTTAAGTTGCACTTCTTATTTTTACATTACTGCGGAGTAAACAAGCCAACCTACGCACACGTTGAGTGCTCCAGACTGCATACTTAGGTGTGGGTAAACAACCAACACATACTCAACATATATATATATATATATATATATATATATATATATACGTTATTCCGGGTTGAATGGGAGGTAACCACAGTAAGTAAGGTACTCAATACATTGCAGAGTATAAAAGTTTTAATATAGATGAGATTCTACAGGACTAGAACTGTTTCATTCTTTAGAAATCATCAGGAATCTGGGTATCAAAAAATAAATACCATATTTATTTTTTGATACCTAGATTCCTCTTGATTTCTAAAGAATGAAACAGTTCTAGTCCTGTAGAATCTCATCTATATTAAAACTTTATATATATATATATATATATATATATAGATTTTGAGTTTATGTTGGTTGTATACCAATACCTCAGTATGCAGCTGGAGCACTCAACGAAGTGCGCAGGTTGGATATGATTCCAGTTCTTCAGTGAAATAACAACCCAACCAGGAACTGGGCATATCAGACTATTGACAATATTATACACCTCAACAACATATGTACTTGTCTTTACCATACTAATTCAAACTGCCTGAAGAGGTCACAGCCAAAGATGGCTGTCACTGAAATATATATAGCAGTAATAAACGAAGCTAAATTTTAATCATTTGACTTTTTATATATATATATATATATATATATAGTAGTGAAAGACTGAAGAATAATATGGTCGGCTGTACAAAAAGTGTTTATTTATAGTATGTTAATACTGTAAATAAAACCCTTTTTGTACAGTGGACCATGTTATTCTTCACTCTTTCACTACTATAATCCAAGAATCACCTGCATGAGAATTCTCGCAAACTCGCCACCTAACTAAGGAAACCTCTTGTTTAGTCAACGCCGTACGTTAAAACTATCCATAGTACAGAGTACTCACAACCTCTAACTAGATTACCTAAAACGACAACTTGTTATGCCATATATATATATATATATATATAAGCAGAATAAATGAAGGAGAGGCAATGCATTTAAAACCAAATTTTACTTCTTACATTATGTTTCATCTATACAACAACGAATAAGTGTTCATACATATTTTTTTGTGCGTGTACGCATGCGTATATTTTGTTGTTACTGCCATTGGTATAGAATCTTCGGAGAAAAAAGAATTGTTAATACTGATTCTAATTAAAGATAGCCCAACCAATCAATCAATCCTGGATGAAGGTTTATTTAAAGTAGATGGAATATACATCAAAGTGCATAGCTTACGGAGGTGAAATCGGATGAGCCTAATTTGTAAATAAAAAATGGCGGTTTCAAAGGGGCGTAATAATCTAAGGGAGGTAACAATGTTGCATTAAGAAAACATTTTTTGGAAAGGTGTTTAATAATTATCACATGCCTAGTTCATTGATGTTGGTATGGTAGATGTAATGTCGTGTGCTGTGGGCTATAGCTCGGTGCCAGTAAAGTTGTTAATTATAAGCAGTAGGGACTTAGCTACCTCTTATAGATTAGCCAGATTATCTAATAGGGATTTTATGGTTGAAGGAGGGGAGAAGAAAAAATAAGGTTGATAATAAAGGGTTACATTGCGTCAAATGTCCTGTTAGAGAAGGAGTAGGGGAGTCTATGTTAGCAGTTTATAACAGTTTCTGCTCTACTGTTAATAACTGTTTGATGTTTCTCTGTCTATTATACTCCATTGGGTTGTGTACCTAATGTCAGATTCTATTAGTTGTGTGGTATACTTTGCGGGAGAGGTTGAAAACGTGAGTTTTTTAAAATTCTTAAAAGAGTGGATGTGGTTTCTAAATCCTGTTTTGAATTCATTAGAAGTGACCCCTATGTAGAATTTAGTACTATTGTCAGTAGTTACTGTGCACCTGTATATAACATTACTAATCAGGCACTGACCCTGAAGAGGACAGTTAAGGGTTCTACAATTGAAATTGTTACTATGAGAGAATCATTACTACAAATGGCAGTATCAGTAGAGGCTCAGATACCGTGATTTCTAGCATAGAGTTACGTCCCTTTACAGTCTGAGTACAAATCCCGCCAAGGTTAATATTGCCTTTCATCTTTACGGGATCGATAAAATAAAGTAACAGTAATACACTGGGGTAGTTGCTGGCCTTGTGCCAAAAGTAGAAACAATTATTATAATAATAATATTACAATATTAATTATAATATTAAGGGCGGTGGATTGGCAGCTGTCGGTAGAGGATCAGACGCCATGCTTACAGCATAGAGTTACGTCTCTTTACATTCTGAGTTCAAATCCCGCTAAGGTTAATTTTGTCTTTCATCCTTACGGGGTCGATAACATAAAGTACCAGTAATACGCTGAGGTATAATTGCTGGCCTTGTGCCAAAAGCAGAAACAATTATCATAGCAGCCACAATGATAATTACCATTACCAGCTTCAATATTACCGCGATCGTATTCCTGTGTGCGTATATATGTCTTTCTGCATGTGTGTGTACGTATGTATGTGCATTTGTGCGCCTGTATATGTGTGTGCGTGTGCACGTGTGAGTCTTTGTACGTGCGTGTGTGTGTTAATATTTACGGCTTTCTTTTCTTAAATGGATGATCTCGTTTTCTGGTGTGGTTCTCTAAGCAAACAAACCTTCATCCACCGTAAACTTTTTTTTCGGCAGCCATTACATATTTCAGCTTGGCGAAGTCGTAATAGTCATAACAGTATCTCTCAAGTATTCTACAATCCTCATGGGTAAAACTTTAACGGGGAAACAACTGTACAGATCCGACTATAGCACATGTCGTCGCCATATTGAATGTTACGTTTTTTTCTGGCGAAGAGAGAGAGAGAGTGTGTGTGTGTGTGTGTGGGAGTATGTGTGTGTGGGAGTGTGTGTGGGAGTGTGTGTGTGAGTGTGTGTGAGAGTGTGTGAGAGTGTGTGAGAGTGTGTGAGAGTGTGTGAGAGTGTGTGAGAGTGTGTGAGAGTGTGTGTGAGTGTGTGTGAGTGTGTGAGTG
>OZ024762.1:23296451-23311451 GCA_964016885.1 Eledone cirrhosa
AGTAGTACTAGTAGTGAAGGTACTACTTGCAGTGGTCGTAGTAGTAGTAATATTAGTAAGTGTTGTTGTAGTTACAGTAGTTGTAGTGGTGATAATAGTGCTAGTTTTAATAGTAGTAGCAGTAGCCATGGCGGTGGTGTTGGTAGTAGTAGTAGTAGTACTAGTAGTGATGGTACTACTTGCAGTTCGTCGTAGTAGTAGTAATATTAGTAAGTGTTGTTGTAGTTACAGTAGTTGTAGTGGTGGTAATAGTGGTAGTTTTAATAGTAGTAGCAGTAGCCATGGCGGTGGTGTTGGTAGTAGTAGTAGTACTAGTAGTGATGGTACTACTTGCAGTGATCGTAGTAGTAGTAATATTAGTAAGTGTTGTTGTAGTTACAGTAGTTGTAGTGGTGGTAATAGTGCTAGTTTTAATAGTAGTAGCAGTAGCCGTGGCGGTGGTGTTGGTAGTACTAGTACTAGTAGTGATGGTACTACTTGCAGTGGTCGTAGTAGTAGTACTAGTAGTAAGTGTTGTTGTAGTTACAGTAGTTGTAGTGGTAGTAATAGTGGTAGTTTTAATAGTAGTAGTAGTAGCCATGGCGGTGGTGTTGGTAGTAGTAGTAGTACTAGTACTAGTAGTGATGGTACTACTTGCAGTGGTCGTAGTAGTAGTACTAGTAGTAAGTGTTGTTGTAGTTACAGTAGTTGTAGTGGTGGTAATAGTGGTAGTTTTTAATAGTAGTAGTAGTAGCCGTGGCGGTGGTGTTGGTAGTAGTAGTAGTAATAGTAGTTGAAGGTACTACTTGCAGTGGTCGTAGTAGTAGTACTAGTAGTAAGTGTTGTTGTAGTTACAGTAGTTGTAGTGGTGGTAATAGTGGTAGTTTTAATAATAGTAGTAGTAGCGGTGGTGTTGGTAGTAGAAGTAGTAGTAGTAGTAGTGATGGTACTATTAACAGTGGTCGCGCACGGCCCTTTATGGTCTGAGTTCAAATCCCACCGAGGTTAACGTCGCCTTTCATCCTTACGGGGGTCAATAAAATAAAAGTACCAGTAATGTACTGGGATAATTGCTGGCCTTGAGCCAAAAGTAGAAGCAATTATTATTAGTAGTAGTAGTAGAAGTAGTAGTAGACATTGTGCTAGTTGCAGTAGTAGTATAGTTGTAGTAATAGTGGAGATAGTTTTCATATTAGTAGTAATAGTGTTTTTAATATTAGTAGTAGTAGTAGTAGTAGTGATATTACTAGTAGTTGGTCGTGGTGGTGGTGGTAGTAGTGGTGGTCGTGATAATGATAGTAACAACAGTGTTATTAGTAGTGGTAATAGTTGTGGTGGGGGGTGTCTGTTTAGTGGTGGGGGTGTCTTTGCGTCAAAAAAGAAATATTGCAGAACTGGTATCGAGCCGTGTTCATTACCAAGCCACTATATTGTTATTTAGGGTCGATTTAACTGCTATTTCTAGCATGTGGTGCGATTAAGTAGAGGTAACCACTTTAATGTCCAGTAGAAATAGTAGAGATGGTGGTGGTGGTGTTGTTGGTGGCCGTGGTGTTGGTGGTGGTGTGTTGTTGGTGGTAGTAGTGATGGTGTTGGTGGAGGTAGTGGTGTTGTTGGTGGTGGTAGTGATGGTGTTGTTGGTGGTGGTAGTGGTGTTGTTGGTGGTCGGGGTTTTGTTGGTGGTGGTGCTTTGTGGTGGGTGGTGGTGATGGGTGGTGTGTGCTCGTGGTGGTGGTGATGGTGGTGGAAGTGTTGGTGATGGTGGTGGTATTGTTGGTGGTGCTGGTGGTGTTGAATGCAAGATGAGGTCGTGAGATATCACCTGCTGTGACACTAATAACACCAATCACAACACCAACACCACCACGACCAACAGCACCACCACCACGACCAACACCACCACCACCACGACCAACACCACCACCACCACGACCAACAACACCACCACCACGACCAACACCACCACCACCACGACCAACAACACCACCACCACGACCAACACCACCACCACCACGACCAACACCAACACCACCACGACCAACACCACCACCACCACGACCAACACCACCACCACCACGACCAACACCACCACCACCACGATCAACACCAACACCACTACGATCACCACCAACACCACCACGACCAACACCAACACCACCACCACGATCACCACCACCACGATCACCACCACCACCAACACCACCACCACCAACACCACCACCAATACCACCACCACCACCACCACCGACACCACCACCAACACCATCACCACCACCACCACCAACACCACCACCCCACCAACACCACCACCCCACCAACACCAACACCACGACCAACACCAACACCACGACCAACACCAACACCACGACCAACACCAACACCACCAACACCACCAACACCACCACCAACACCACCACCAACACCACCACCACGAACACCACCACCACCACCAACACCACCACCACCACCAACACCACCACCACCACCAACACCACCACCAACACCACCAACACCAAAACCACCAACACCACCACGACCAACACCAACACCACCACGACCACCACGACCAACACCACCACGACCAACACCACCACGACCAACACCACCACGACCAACACCACCACGACCAACACCACCACGACCAACACCACCACGACCAACACCAACACGACCAACACCAACACGACCAACACCAACACGACCAACACCAACACCACCACGACCAACACCAACACCACCACGACCAACACCACCACGACCAACACCACCACGACCAACACCACCACCACCAACACCAACACCACCACGACCAACACCACGACCACCAACACCAACACCAACAACACCAACACCAACAACACCAACACCACCAACACCAACACCACCAACACCACCAACACCAACACCACCAACACCAACACCATCAACACCACCACGACCAACACCACCACGACCAACACCACCACCACCAACAACACCAACACAACCACGACCAACACCACCACGACCAACACCACCACCACCACGACCACCACCACCAACACCAACACCACCACGACCAACACCAACACCACCACGACCAACACCAACACCACCACGACCAACACCAACACCACCACGACCAACACCAACACCACCACGACCAACACCAACACCACCACGACCAACACCAACACCACCACGACCAACACCAACACCACCACGACCAACACCAACACCACCACGACCAACACCAACACCACCACGACCAACACCAACACCACCACGACCAACACCACCACGACCAACACCACCACGACCAACACCACCACGACCAACACCAACACCACCACGACCAACACCACCACGACCAACACCACCACGACCAACACCAACACCACCACGACCAACACCACCACGACCAACACCACCACGACCAACACCACCACGACCAACACCACCACGACCAACACCACCACGACCAACACCAACACCACCACGACCAACACCAACATCACCACGACCAACACCAACATCACCACGACCAACACCAACACCACCACGACCAACACCAACACCACCACGACCAACACCAACACGACCAACACCAACACCAACACGACCAACACCAACACTACCACGACTAACACCAACACCACCACGACCAACACCAACACCACCACCAACACCAACACGAGCAACACCACCACGACCAACACCACCACGACCAACACCAACACCACCACGACCACCACGACCAACACCAATACCACCACGACCAACACCAACACCACCACGACCAACACCAACACCACCACCACCAACACCACCACAACCAACACCAACACCACCACCAACACCACCACGACCAACACCAACACCACCACGACCAACACCACCACCACCACGACCAACACCACCACGCCCAACACCACCACGCCCAACACCACCACGCCCAACACCACCACGCCCAACACCACCACGCCCAACACCACCACGACCAACACCACCACGACCAACACCACCACGACCAACACCACCACGACCAACACCACCACAACCAACACCACCACGACCAACACCACCACGACCAACACTAACACCACCACGACCAACACCACCACGACCAACACCACCACGACCAACACCAACACCACCACGACCAACACCACCACGACCAACACCAACACCACCACGACCAACACCACCACGACCAACACCACCACCACCACGACCAACACCACCACGACCAACACCAACACCACCACGACCAACACCAACACCAACACCACCACGACCAACACCAACACCACCACGACCAACACCACCACGACCAACACCACCACGACCAACACCACCACGACCAACACCAACACCACCAACACCAACACCACCAACACCACCAACACCACCACGACCAACACCAACACCACCAATAACACCACCAATAACACCACCACCAACACCACCACCAACACCACCACCAACACCACCACCAACACCACCACCAACACCAACACTACCACCACCAATACCACCACCACCACCAACACCACCAACACCACCAGCACCACCACCAACACCAACACTACCCCCACCACCACCACCACCAACACCACCAACACCACCAGCACCAACACCACCAGCACCAACACCACCAGCACCACCAGCACCAACACCAACACCACCAGCACCAACACCTCCACCACCAACACCTCCACCACCAACACCACCACCAACAGCTGCAAGACCACATCAGCAACCTTGGAATAGATTATGTCATGCATGATTGAGCCATGTTAACGGAGCATGTCATGTAGAAAATGAGGATTTACAACGTCCAGCCACGCGTACACGTCACACGAACATGTGTATATATATATGTGTGTGTATGTGTGTGTGTGTGTGTGTGTATATATATGTGTACGTGTGTGTGTGATATATGTGTACAGGCAGAATTGCACACATCAGTGCATATATATATATATATATGTGTGAGAGACAGAGGGGGGGGGGAAGAAAGAGAGAGACCGACAGACAGAGAGAGAGAGACATGGAGAGAGAGACAGAGAGAGAGAGACAGAGACAGAGAGACAGAGACAGACAGACACAGACAGGGAGACAGAGACACATAGAGAGGGAGACACAGACAGAGAGGGAAACACATAGAGGAGACACAGAGAGGAGACGACACAGGGAGAGGGAGGGAGAGGGGGAGACTCAGAGAGAGGATATATAGAGAGAGAGACGCATACACACAGAGAGGGAGAGAGGGACAGATAGAGAGACAGACAGAGAGAAAAGGTGAAATTGGAAATAGCACGGAAAATATATTCAAGTGTCTGTCTTTCCTTTTTGTCAAAGTGACATTATTGAAAAAATGAGAGAGACAATTCTTTTAAAAAAGAGTTTAATAAAGTATATAAAGTATATGAAATATATAAAGTATATGAAATATATAAAGTATATGAAATATATAAAGTATATGAAATATATAAAGTATATGAAATATATGAAATATATAAAGTATATGAAATATATAAAGTATATGAAATATATAAAGTATATGAAATATATAAAGTATATGAAATATATAAAGTATATGAAATATATAATGTATATGAAATATATAATGTATATGAAATATATAATGTATATGAAATATATAATGTATATAAAGTATATAAAGTATATAAAGTATATGAAGTATATAAAGTATATTAAATATATGAAGGATATAACGTATATAAAATATTACCGGTTTCGAATTTAGAAAAATATATCTAATCAAATTTTGAGTATTACAATTAATAAGAGAATTAATAAGAATTAAAAACTAAAAATTAAAGATTTTAAATTAAGTGTGAGGTAAGTTTTTTTCATTTTAAAGGGTTGCTGAGACCATGAGAGAGGTACTGGGTTACATGTTACCAGTAGCACTCAAGAGCGACCTATATATATACACACACACGTACGCACGCACACGCACATGCACACACACACACACACGTATGTATACATATATGCATGCGCGTATATATATATATATATATATGTGTGTGTGTGTATATAATTATTTCTACTTTGGGCACAAGGCCAGCAATTATTCCAGTGCATTACTGGTATTTTATTTTATCGACCCTGTAAGGATAAAAGGCAAAGTTAACTTTTGGCGGATTCGAACTCAGACCATAAAAGGCCGTAACTCTATGCGTCAAAGCATGGCGTCCGACGCTCTACCGATACTGCCAATTCACCGCCTCTGTTGATATATAATGTATGTACTTTTAGATGTGTATTTGTTTAGTATTTGTGTGTTATGTATAGAATCGTTCATGCGTAAAATCTGGGCCAATGCACTCACATAAATACGATTTAAAGTGCACATAGGTACTAGTTTTAAATAAAGGTCATGTTAGACATATCTTTATGCATAGATACATACATTCATATATATATATATATATATATATATATATACTATAAATTATGTCCATAGAATCATTTGATAAGATATATACTGAATTTCCTCTCCCAATTAGCATAATCAACGACACGAAAAATCAATTAAACCCGGCTATAAGATTAAAAGGCAGCTATGAAGAAATAATAGATAAATAAACGACAGCCATCTATTCGCGATCAACAGCTATACAATACCCAGCATTTCAATAGCACGTGGAAATCGATTAAATATATCGTCAACCATACACAATTAGGTATAAAATTAAAGTAAGAGAAAAAATGCATATACACATACCAGTGTGTGTGTATATATATGCACAGGCATTGCTTTATATCTGGAGATCTCTCTGCACTTGTCGTCATATGGTACCATGGGCCTAGCACTATGTGTCAATAATTGTCACAAGTGTAGTGTTTGTACCAGAGTTTTCAAGTCGCTGGCTGGACTAAAAAGTCACACTTGTTTAGCGCATCAGTAGGGGTTCTCCTACATGGATATAAAGTGGTGGCCGTACTCGAAAACGAGTTGGCAGCCACCATATATATATATATATACACACACACACACACATACAAAACTATATAGATAAATATATAAGTACATACATATACGCAAATGTACATATACTTGCATATACATACTTACATATATACACATATATATACGTACATGTATACATACACATACGTACATGTATACATAAATATATCTACACATACATATATATATACACATGTATATTTACACACACACAAACATATATATATATATATAAGCACACGCACACACACACACACGTGCACTCATATTTTTGTTACTTATTCACAGGCCCCACATTTTTGTTAGGGGTTGGCGTATATCCGATAATGGCTCTCCTGACACGCCCGCGTCTACGGCATATTTGATGTGCTTTGAAAAGATGATCAAAGATGGCGCAAACATCGTACACCGCACAACCATACCACAACACCGTCATACCTCCATACCACGACCTCACCACCACACCACCAGATCCCACCACCACCACCACACCACCACCAATACACCACCACCTACCCAACCACCCCACCAACTCATCAAAACCACCACTACCACAACCACCATACCCCCACCCTCACACCCCCACCACCATACCCCTACAACCACCGCCACACCGCCACAACCACCGCCACACCACCATAACTACCACCACAGCAAAACCACTACCACACCAGCACCACCACCAACACCAACACCACACCAGAACCACCCCACCACCACCACCAACATCACCGACACACCCCACCACCACTTCACCAACACCACGACATCCCTCAAAAACAGCACACCACCACCACAACCACCACACCACCGCACCACTTCAAAACAACCACATCCACATCACCATCACACACACCACCACACACACTACCACACACACCACCACCACACCACCACCACACCACCACATCACCACCACACCAGCACACCAGCACACCACCACACCAGCACCACACCAGCATATCACCCCCACATCACCATATCACCACCACCACACCACCACATCACCACTACCACACCACCACATCCCCATCACACCACCACAGCACACATCCCCACCACACCACCACAGCACTCCATCCCCACCACACCACCACAGCACTCCATCCCCACCACACCACCACAGCACACCATCCCCACCACACCACCACCACACCACCACACTACCACATCACCACCACCACAACCACCACATCACCACAACCCCCCACCACCACCACCACCACCACAACCACCACACCACCACCACCACACCACCACCACAACCACCACACCACCACCACCACACCACCACCACCACCATACCACCACCATACCACCAGCACAACCACCACAACCACCACCACAACCACCACAACCACCACAACCACCACCACAACCACCACAACCACCACACCACCACCACAACCACCACACCACCACCACAGCCACCACATCACCACCACCACACCACCACACCACAACCACCACACCACACATCCCCACCACCACCACAACCACCACAACCACCACACCACCACCACAACCCACCCCCCATCACCACCACCATAACCCACCCCCATCACCACCACCACCACCACCACCACCCACACTAATATTCTAACATCTAATAGAAAACTAGCAACAGGAATCTCTAAGTACATATGACATCTCAAGCTTTTTATTCGGTCTTGTTATTTTTTCTTGTTTTACGTTTATTTTATTACAAATTATATAGTTGTATTTTGTTGTTCTTTTGTTCACAATATATATCCGAAATGTTGTTGTTGTTGCTGTTGTTGTATTTATATATCTGCTGTAAACGCGTGTCATACATTATATATGGATTAACGTGTGAAGTCACACTTTCATCAAGGTTAGTCTTTTGGCGGCCATTTTGTTTAGCTATTGTTCTCTTGTATTGTGATGTACCGTTCTCTCTCTCTCTCTCTCTCTGTCTATCTCTCCCTCTCTCTCCCCCTCTCTCTCCCCCTCTCTCTCTCCCTCTCTCCCTCTCTCTCCCTCTCTCCCTCTCTCTCTCCCTCTCCCGCCCTCTCTCTATCTCTCTCTCTCTCTTTGTTTCTCTTGTGTTGTATAGATTTTATTGACTCATTTACTCTCGTTATTTCACTCGTGGGAAATGTGGTGAAATTTTACGACACTTCGATGTTAGTCAGGTTCCTTTTTATATTATTATTATTATTATTTTTTTTTTTTTTTACCTCACACAAATTGATTAGTCAGTGGAAGAAACGTAGCTTTCATTATCATTTATAGTGCCAAGGTGGTAAATTGGCAGAAATCGGTAGAGTGCCGGACAGCAGGCTTTGCAGGCACCATAGATACAGCCATATATGTTCTGAGTTGAAATCTCGCCGAGGTTAGCTTTGCCTTTCGTCCTTACGGGCTCCGCCGAGGTTAGCTTTGCCTTTCGTTCTTACGGGCTCAGCCGAAGTTAGCTTTGCCTTTCGTCCTTACGGGCTCCGCCGAGGTTAGCTTTGCCTTTCGTCCTTACGGGCTCAGCCGAGGTTAGCTTTACCTTTCGTCCTTACGGGCTCCGCCGAGGTTAGCTTTGGCTTTCGTCCTTACGGGGTCAGCACTAGAGTAATAGCTTGGCAGTATCGGTAGAGCATCGGACACCATGATTTGCAGTATAGCTACGGCCCTTTATTTTGAAATCCCCACGAGGTTAGCTTTCCCTTTCGTCCATACGGACTCGGTGCTAAGGGGGTTAGCTTGGCAGTATCGGTAGAACGTTGGACACCATGATTTGCATTCACCATAGTTAAGTCCCATTACTTTCTGGGTTAAAATCCCGCCGAGGTAAGTTTTGCCTTTCGTCCTTACGAGGTCAGTGTTAGGGTGTTAGCTTAGCAGAATCGGAAGAGCGTCGGGCGATATGCTTTGTAGAATAGATAGAACCCTTTTTCATTCTGAGTTGACATCCCGCTAAGGTCGACAAACTAAAGTACCAATAACGCACTGGGATCGATTTAATCGACTTTCCTCTCCCCAAACCTTGTTGGTTTTATGCCTGAATCAGAAACAATTATTATTTTCAGGTTAACTTTGCACCTTATTACAACCAAGCCCTCAAGCGGAGTGGCTTCCGGGAGGAAATATCCTACTGTCCAGCTTCCATTAACGGAACCAGCAGGTGGCACCGCCGCTCACGCAATGTAATATGGTTCAATCCTCCCCACAACGCTGAAGTGACAACTTCTATCGGGAAAATGTTCTTTAGGCTCATCGAAAAACACTTCCCACTACAACACCGCTACCACAACATAATCAACAAAAATACCATCAAACTCTCCTACAGCACCACACCAACTTTGCACAAAACATCGTCTCCTCTAACAACAAAAAGCTCAACCCCTATGGAAGAAATAACCTAAATAGCAATGGAGAGCCGACCAGGAGGTGTAACTGTCCTGATGGATCCATTTGCCCCCTCGACAACAGATGCAGAGATCGTAATGTGATCTAGCAGTGCAACGTGAGGACGGACACCTCCAACAAAGCTTATATAGGATTAACCGCATGTGACTTCAAGACCCGGCTATACCAACATAGACATACTTTCCGAAACCCGGCTCGGCGTCACGCCACCACACTTTCGGGCCACATCTGGGACCTCAAAGATAACAATATTACCTATGATCTCACTTGGAGCTTACTGTCCAGAGCCAACTCTTACACGGGAGGACGACGTCGTCCGTGCAATTTATGCTCGGAGGAAACTTTACAAATGCTGTTTTCGACGGACCAACTGCTAAACAAGAAAGACGAACTGGTAACTGCATGAAAATACAGATTGCGTAGGATTTGCCTCGCCCTCAAACCCCATAATGACCCGGGGGGGTAGACAAGGGCTGTAACACCCCACTTGCTGACTTTGTAATGGGTAACCCCTGCTTGCAAAGGTAGACGTAAGATCTTCTTTTATATCTTTTTAACGTTTCCTCTATATTTCCTTCTTCCCCCTCATCCCTTCCTAGTCCTTCCACCCCAGTCCTCCTTCTTTGTCGTCGTCCTTTTCACTTTCTCGCCCACCCGAGGCAGCCCCTCGGTCCTTTGTAGCCTCAGTACCCCCACCCCCATCCCCTATTCTATGATAGAATTGGCCGACTCCGCTTTTTATAGCAGATGTGATAGACCCCAGATACTTGCTTTCTTATGCGATGGCTGCGCCATTTCCGTGCTTTCGACATTTCTTAGTGGTATCTCTGCTTTAATTTCTCGTATATCAGTATTTATTTTTGGGGGTTGGGGTGGAGTGGGGGATTCTGAATTAATTTTCCCTATCAAATTTTTCATATACTTCGTACGAGCATTTATGTAGTTTGCACTAGAATTTTTGTATCGGAGCGGCACCCTTAGAGATAGTATTAGTATTCATTTTCGGGAATCTGAATTATTATTTCGTATTAGTTTATTTTTTGCACTGGGTGGTTGCTGGCCTTGTGCCTGGGGTAGAAACAATTATTTCGTATTAGTTTCGGGGCTCTGAATTATTATTTCGTGGTAGTTTCTTTAGTATTTTGGACCTCCACTTGTTGACCTGTCACCGCAAGATATACTCGGTTGATTAGTACTAACTCTTAAATTGGTCTCTTTACAATTCCCTCCCACCTAGTAAACTTTTCTATAGTTTAGCAGTACCAGTGAGAGACTTGATGGCTGTCGTTAGGGAATAGTAACCAGAAATTGTTTTTTTATATTTTTAACATTCTTGGTATTCTTTTATATATTTATTCCATATTGATTTACTTATTGTTTCGACTTCCTCCCCCTCCCTAGTATACTTGCTTGACCTTCTGCCCTGCTGTAGTTGGCACTATCAACGCACGACTGGGTTTCCTCCACTCCCTCTCCCTCTTTCTTCTACTGGCAGGTTCAGCTACCCCTTCCTTCCACAAATTGCCTTGATAGAATTATGTGTCTCAACAACAAACTTTTGACCAATCCTTGTGACAATCACTTTTACCATATATGGAAACCCCCTGAGAAGCTCGGCTATTCATATACCAGGATAAAAATGTTCATTTAGTCCAGAATTAGCCGTCGAAACGGCTTGAGCTTAGCCGTCGGGGTCCTACTCGTTCCTATTACCCACTCTACTACCCTAAGTATTGAGTACTTTGGTGCGTTATGGTCCACCTGGTTCCTTACCACATTTTCTTCGTTATTTATATATATATATCAGGTCCTAGCACAAAAGAACCAAACTCTCACTGTCTCTGCTCTCACATCTCTCTCTCTCTCTCTCTCTCTCTCTCACACACACACACACACACACACACACACACACACACACACACACACACACACACACACACACACACACACACACACACACACACACACACACACACACACACACACACACACACACACACACACACACACACACACACACACACACACACACACACACACACACACACACACACACACACACACACACACACACACACACACACACACACACCATGTCCGAACAGAAATGAGTGAAACTGCCTCTGTCTCTCCTGCTCTCCCCATCTCTAATATACACCAGGTCCGAACAGGAATTAACCAAATTCCACTGTCATTGCCTCAGTCTCTCTGCTGCTCACTATCTCACATATATACACCAGGTCTGAACACAAAGGAACCAAACTCCCACAGCCTCTGTTTTCCCGCTCTCCCCATCTCTCATATATATACACCAGGTCAGAACTCAGAAAAACTAAACCCCCACTGTCACTGCCTCCGTCTCTCGCTTTTCCCGCTCTCACCATCTCTCACATATACCAGTTCCGAACACAAAGGGACCAACCTCCCACTGTCACAACCTTCGTCTCTCCCACTCTCACCATCTCTCATATACACCAGTTCCGAACACAAAGGAACCAAACTCTCACTGCCTCTGTCTCTCGAACTCTCCCCATCGCTCACTATTATAAGCGAATGGTGCCCCACACGCTGGCCGCCCCGCCGGTCCGGCGGACAGAGTAAAAAAGATGTTTCCACGTAGGATGGTGAGGGAGATATGCCATTCCATCTCATGTCGATTCTCTTGCTTTCTTTCAATCATAACGATACAGTACAAACCTTACTAGGTCTACTCATCTCTGCTTGATATTGATTTATTTTTGCCTATAAATAAGATGGACTCTAGTGCTGAGTAGAAAAGGAAGGGAGGCGGTGGGTTGGATAGGGTGTGTGGAGGGGTGAAATCGTAAGCTAATTCTTTAATGGATTTTTCATACGTTAGCGACAAAGCTGTCAACAATGTCAAATATTGCAGATGTGACATGTACTTCACATGTAAAAGTCAACTATCTACGGACGGAAATGAAATTGAAAAACCAAGCGACAGACGGCACTCAAGTCACAACGATTCCAGCACGCATTGAAGCGGAAAGGACAATATCCAGGCTTCAATAAAATACGTATATGGCCACCACCCATCACATAGAATGGTGATTGGTAAGCGCCCAGGCGGGACAACCCTCTTCCTGTTCGAGGGAAGAAAGTTCTAAGTGAAACGCTACATGTTGTGACACGTTTTCTGCTCCCAGCCTTGTAGTTTAAATCGGCACCTTGTAACGTGGACAGAGAAAGACAGTTAAGTACCAGTGACTTGACCGATAAATCTCTAAACTGGAACGTCACGTTTTGTGATAAATTTTCCGCTACCTGCCTTGTCGTTTCAACTACAAACCCGTGCAACCTCACCCGTAACGTCGGACAGAGACGACAGTTAAATACCATGGACAGAGAACAAAGTTAAATACCATGGACTTGGCCGATTGCTTCCCGTTCGAGGGAGGTAAATCTTTAAACCAGAACGTTATGAGTTGTGACACACATTTTTGCTTCCGGTCTTGTTGTTTCAACCACAAACCCGTGCACCCCCAGCCGTAACGTGGGGCAGAGAAATACAGTTAAGTACCAGGGACTTGACTGATAGCTTACTGTTCGAGGGAGATAAATCTCTAAACTGGAACGCCACGTGTTGTGATAAGTTTCCCGCTATCTGCCGTGTCGTGTGAACTACAAATCCGTGCAACCCCACCCGTAAATACTAGGGACTTGACCGATTGGTTCGTTTCCATGCCGGTCCCCTTCACCGTCCAGATCTCGTGTCATTACTTCCCGAAAAGCTGTTTTCCACCCTCACCCGAACCCCTAAAAAATCAGGAGGTGAGCATTCCAACTGAGGAAGCATTACCGTGAAGTAGAATAGCTGATACAACGGATGTCGCTGGTTGTTTTAGACGGAACCACCTTAGCCATTTTCCTCTCAGGTCGATACTAACAGGTAGCGTCTCGATTGAGGAGTATTCTACCTCTTCCTCTTGTCTGGAATTTGTTGACGAAACGGCAAAAGCTCAGCCGTCGGGTTCTATCTATCTACTATATAAATGTATATACTGTATATCAATGTATATACTGTGTATCAATAAATATACTGTATATCAATGTATATATGTATTTATTTTTGTATATATGTTAGTAAAAGGGTAAAGGGTAAATAAATAACAACTCTTCAGTCACGAATGACCAAGGAATTTGTACCTAGAAAGTTCCCCTCCGAAGCTCAAATCCGAGGAAGTGTATTTGTGGAAGACAGCAGTTGCCCATATATTCCAGTCTCCGCCTCTCCACGCCACCGATGGAGCAACGTGGTATAAAATGTCTTGCTCAAAGACACAACCCATTTCTCGATCCGAGAATCGAAATCAAAACCTCACGATTGTAATCTTGACGCTTTAATCACTAAGACATGCGTTTCATATATTTGTGTAGATGTAGGTATATATTAGGGTATGTGTATCGACAGTCGATCGACTTTCGTCTAATCACCGGGGAAACAATGTTTCCGTTGGTCTTTCCAATTGCTAATACTATCTATCAGTCGCAACTCCATGTACAAGGAGCAACGTGAAATAAAGTGACTTGCTCAAGGACATAACGCATCGCCCGGCCCGGGAATCGAACTCGCAACCTCACGATTGAGAGTCCAATTCTTTAACCACTCAGTCATGTGCCTTCTCTCTCTCTCT
>OZ024762.1:23316451-23321451 GCA_964016885.1 Eledone cirrhosa
GTGTGGTGTGTATGTGTTGCATGGTGGTGTGGTGTGTATGTGTTGTATGGTGGTGTGGTGTGTATGTGTTGCATGGTGGTGTGGTGTGTATGTGTTGTATGGTGGTGTGGTGTGTGCGTGTTGTATGGTGGTGTGGTGTGTGCGTGTTGTATGGTGGTGTGGTGTGTATGTGTTGTATGGTGGTGTGGTGTGTATGTGTTGCATGGTGGTGTGGTGTGTATGTGTTGTATGGTGGTGTGGTGTGTGTGTGTTGTATGGTGGTGTGGTGTGTATGTGTTGTATGGTGGTGTGGTGTGTATGTGTTGTATGGTGGTGTGGTGTGTATGTGTTGTATGGTGGTGTGGTGTGTATGTGTTGTATGGTGGTGTGGTGTGTATGTGTTGTATGGTGGTGTGGTGTGTATGTTGTATGGTGGTGTGGTGTGTATGTGTTGCATGGTGGTGTGCTGTGTATGTGCTGTATGGTGGTGTGGTGTGTGTGTGTTGTATGGTGGTGTGGTGTGTGTGTGTTGTATGGTGGTGTGGTGTGTATGGTGGTGTGGTGTGTATGGTGGTATGGTGGTGTGGTGTGTATGGTGGTGTGTATATGTTGTATGGTGGTGTGGTCTGTATGTGTTGTATGGTGGTGTGTATGTGTTGCATGGTGGTGTGGTGTGTATGTGTTGATGTGTTGTATGGTGGTGTGGTGTGTATGTGTTGCATGGTGGTGTGGTGTGTGTGTGTTGCATGGTGGTGTGGTGTGTATGTGTTGTATGGTGGTGTGTATGTGTTGTATGGTGGTGTGGTGTGTATGTGTTGTATGGTGGTGTGGTGTGGTGTGTATGTGTTGTATGGTGGTGTGGTCTGTATGTGTTGTATGGTGGTGTGTATGTGTTGCATGGTGGTGTGGTGTGTATGTGTTGTATGGTGGTGTGGTGTGTATGTGTTGTATGGTGGTGTGGTGTGTATGTGTTGCATGGTGGTGTGGTGTGTGTGTGTTGCATGGTGGTGTCGTGTGTATGTGTTGTATGGTGGTGTGGTGTGTATGTGTTGTATGGTGGTGTGGTGTGTATGTGTTGTATGGTGGTGTGTGTGTTGTATGGTGGTGTGGTGTGTATGTGTTGTATGGTGGTGTGGTGTGTGTGTGTTGTATGGTGGTGTGGTGTGTATGTGTTGTATGGTGGTGTGGTGTGTATGTATGGCTGTGTGTATATGTTGTATGGTGGTGTGGTGTGTATGTGTTGTATGGTGGTGTGGTGTGTGTGTTGTATGGTGGTGCGGTGTGTATGTGTTGTATGGTGGTGTGGTGTGTATGTGTTGTATGGTGGTGTGTGTGTGTTGCATGGTGGTGTGGTGTGTATGTGTTGCATGGTGGTGTGGTGTGTATGTGTTGTATGGTGGTGTGTGTGTGTTGCATGGTGGTGTGGTGTGTATGTGTTGTATGGTGGTGTGGTGTCTATGTGTTGTATGGTGGTGTGGTGTGTATGTCTTGTATGGTGGTGTGGTGTGTATGTCTTGTATGGTGGTGTGGTGTGTATGTCTTGTATGGTGGTGTGTATGTCTTGTATGGTGGTGTGGTGTGTATGTCTTGTATGGTGGTGTGGTGTGTATGTGTTGTATGGTGGTGTGGTGTGTATGTGTTGTATGGTGGTGTGGTGTGTATGTGTTGTATGGTGGTGTGGTGTGTATGTGTTGTATGGTGGTGTGGTGTGTATGTGTTGTATTTTGGAGTGGTGTATGTGTTGTATTTTGGAGTGGTGTATGTGTTGTATGGTGGTGTGGTGTGTATGTGTTGTATGGTGGTGTGGTGTGTGTGTTGTATGGTGGTGTGGTGTGTATGTGTTGCATGGTGGTGTGGTGTGTATGTGTTGCATGGTGGTGTGTATGTGTTGCATGGTGGTGTGGTGTGTATGTGTTGCATGGTGGTGTGGTGTGTATGTGTTGCGTGGTGTGTATGTGTTGTATGGTGGTGTGGTGTGTATGTGTTGTATGGTGGTGTGTGTGTGTTGCATGGTGGTGTGGTGTGTATGTGTTGTATGGTGGTGTGGTGTGTATGTGTTGTATGGTGGTGTGGTGTGTATGTGTTGTATGGTGGTGTGGTGTGTATGTGTTGTATGGTGGTGTGGTGTGTATGTGTTGTATGGTGGTGTGGTGTGTATGTGTTGTATGGTGGTGTGGTGTGTATGTGTTGTATGGTGGTGTGGTGTGTATGTGTTGTATGGTGGTGTGGTGTGTATGTGTTGTATGGTGGTGTGGTGTGTATGTGTTGTATTTTGGAGTGGTGTGTGTGTTGTATGGTGGTGTGGTGTGTATGTGTTGCATGGTGGTGTGGTGTGTATGTGTTGCATGGTGGTGTGGTGTGTATGTGTTGCATGGTGGTGTGGTGTGTATGTGTTGTATGGTGGTGTGGTGTGTATGTGTTGTATTTTGGAGTGGTGTGTGTGTTGTATGGTGGTGTGGTGTGTGTGTTGTATGGTGGTGTGGTGTGTATGTGTTGCATGGTGGTGTGGTGTGTATGTGTTGCATGGTGGTGTGTATGTGTTGCATGGTGGTGTGGTGTGTATGTTTTGCGTGGTGTGTATGTGTTGTATGGTGGTGTGGTGTGTATGTGTTGCATGTGGGTGTGTATGTGTTGTATGGTGGTGTGTATGTGTAATGTATGCGTAGTGTGATGTATGCGTAGTGTGATGCATGTGTCGTGTGATGCATGTCGTGTGATGCATGTGTCGTGTAATGCATGTCGTGTGGTGCATGTGTAGTGTGGTGCATGTGTAGTGTGATGCATGTGTCGTGTGATGCATGTGTCGTGTGATGTATGTGTCTTGTGGTGTATGTGTAGTGTGTGTATGTGAGGTGTGATGTGTGTCGTGTGATGTATGAGTCGTGTAATGTATGTGTCGTGTGATGTATGTGTCGTGTGATGTATGTGTCGTGTGATGTATGTGTCGTGTGATGTATGTGTCGTGTGATGTATGTGTCGTGTGATGTATGTGTCGTGTGATGTGTGTGTCGTGTGATGTGTGTGTCGTGTGATGTGTGTGTCGTGTGATGTGTGTGTCGTGTGATGTGTGTGATGTGTGTGTCGTGTGATGTGTGTGTCGTGTGATGTGTGTGTCGTGTGATGCGTGTGTCGTGTGATGCGTGTGTCGTGTGATGCGTGTGTCGTGTGATGCGTGTGTCGTGTGATGCGTGTGTCGTGTGATGCGTGTGTCGTGTGATGCGTGTGTGTCGTGTGATGCGTGTGTGTCGTGTGATGCGTGTGTGTCGGGCGATGCGTGTGTGTCGGGCGATGCGTGTGTGTCGGGCGATGCGTGTGTGTCGGGCGATGCGTGTGTGTCGGGCGATGCGTGTGTGTCGGGCGATGCGTGTGTGTCGGGCGATGCGTGTGTGTCGGGCGATGCGTATGTGTCGGGCGATGCGTATGTGTCGGGCGATGCGTATGTGTCGGGCGATGCGTATGTGTCGGGCGATGCGTATGTGTCGGGCGATGCGTATGTGTCGGGCGATGCGTATGTGTCGGGCGATGCGTATGTGTCGGGCGATGCGTATGTGTCGGGCGATGCGTATGTGTCGGGCGATGCGTATGTGTCGGGCGATGCGTATGTGTCGGGCGATGCGTATGTGTCGGGCGATGCGTATGTGTCGTGCGATGCGTATGTGTCGTGTGATGCGTATGTGTCGTGTGATGTGTATGTGTCGTGTGATGTGTGTGTCGTGTCGTGTGATGCGTGTGTCGTGTGATGCGTGTGTCGTGTGTCGTGTGATGTGTGATGTGTATGTGTCGGGTGATGCGTATGTGTCGTGTGATGCGTATGTGTCGTGTGATGTGTATGTGTCGTGTGATGTGTGTGTCGTGTGTTGTGTGTGTCGTGTCGTGTGATGTGTGTGTCGTGTCGTGTGATGTGTGTGTCGTGTCGTGTGATGTGTGTGTCGTGTCGTGTGATGTGTGTGTCGTGTCGTGTGATGTGTGTGTCGTGTCGTGTGATGTGTGTGTAGTGTCGTGTGATGTGTGTGTAGTGTCGTGTGATGTGTGTGTAGTGTCGTGTGATGTGTGTGTAGTGTCGTGTGATGTGTGTGTAGTGTCGTGTGATGTGTGTGTAGTGTCGTGTGATGTGTGTGTAGTGTCGTGTGATGTGTGTGTAGTGTCGTGTGATGTGTGTGTAGTGTCGTGTGATGTGTGTGTAGTGTCGTGTGATGTGTGTGTAGTGTCGTGTGATGTATGTGTCGTGTGATGTATGTGCCGTGTGATGTATATGTCGTGTGATGTATGTGTCGTGTTATTTTATGTGTAGTGTGATGTATGTGCCGTGTGATGTATATGTCGTGTGATGTATGTGTCGTGTTATTTTATGTATAGTGAGATATATGTGTCGTGTGATGTATGTGCCGTGTGATGTATATGTCGTGTGATGTATGTGTCGTGTTATTTTATGTGTAGTGAGATGTATGTATCGTGTGATGTATGTGTCGTGTGTGTGTTGTGTGTGTCGTGTCGTGTGATGTGTGTGTAGTGTGATGTGTGTGTAGTGAGATGTATGTGTCGTGTGATGTATGTGTCGTGTGATGTATGTGTCGTGTGATGTATGTGTCGTGTGATGTATGTGTCGTGTGATGTATGTGTCGTGTGATGTATGTGTCGTGTGATGTATGTGTCGTGTGATGTATGTGTAGTGTGATGTATGTTTCGTGTGATGTATGTGTCGTGTGATGTATGTGTAGTGTGATGTATGTGTTGTGTGATGTATGTGTCGTGTTATTTTATGTGTAGTGAGATGTATGTGTAGTGAGATGTATGTGTAGTGTGATGTATGTGTAGTGTGATGTATGTGTAGTGTGATGTATGTGTAGTGTGATGTATGTGTAGTGTGATGTATGTGTAGTGTGATGTATGTGTAGTGTGATGTATGTGTAGTGTGATGTATGTGTAGTGTGTTGTATGTGTCGTGTGTTTGTGTCGTGTCGTGTGATGTGTGTGTAGTGTGATGTGTGTGTAGTGTGATGCATGTGGAGTGTGATGCATGT
>OZ024762.1:23326451-23328951 GCA_964016885.1 Eledone cirrhosa
TCCACTCCATTCCGCTCCACTCCACTCCATTCCACTCCACTCCATTCCACTCCACTCCATTCCGTTCCACTCCACTCCACTCCATTCCGCTCTACTCCGCTCCACTCCGCTCTACTCCGCCCCACTCCGTTCCACTCTACACCACGGCCGCTTCTTTCCCAATAACATTTTTCCACAGGACCTCTATTAACTAGGAAAACTTGATCCGTCCATTGATTGTAGGCGTTTATGCGTTTAGTACGTGAAGAAGGAATTCAGTGGGTTAAATAAGATATTCACTATCGAAAGCGGTGGAGAACCCGGCACAATTGCGGTTTCTTTCTTTGCGGGGGCTTTTCCTTGTTTCTATTACTTGATTTTTGTAGGGTTTTTTTTGGGGGGGGGGGGGGGGGGGGGCTGGCTAAGGTTCTTATCTTCGATACAAAACTAAAACGAAGGGAAATCAATGGATTCGTTGATGTGAAAATGAAATTGTAGGGAGAATGACAGAGGAATAAAAATATCAACTATAAAAGGCAACAGGGATGATGTATAAACACGGAGAGAAGACAGCACGGTTTTCTACTGTCCAGAAAAATAATGGCGGAAACGAGAAAGAAGACATTTTGTTTTGATGTGTCCTTCAATAATATATTTTTATCATTTCTTTTATTGTATTGTTTGTATGGTCTTCGTGTGTTGTGTTGTTTGTTTGTTTCTTTGTCAGGTGTCAACCTCGATAAATGTTCAGAAATGTGTTATTTAGCCGCTAGCTATGATTGTGTGTGAATATATATATATATATATATATATCGGTGTGTGTAAGTATGTGTGTTTGTGTGTATGTGTATATATATACACACACGCACACATATATACATACATACATGCACACATATATATATCGCTGTGCGGGTATGTGTGTGTGTATATATATATATATATATATATATGTAGGAGGTGAGTTTTATTGTAGTACAATAAAGCAATGCAGATATCGGATAAGAAGCACTCTACAGTTTGTGGGACTGGAGTATGCATAATATAAGATCAAAAGATGGTTAAAGGAGTTCAATATATTTTATTATGCGCATTTCAAAAACAAACATCATCAAACAATAATATTTGTGTTTTCATCAGATAAAACAGGAGAACATGATATGAAGGCTAAAAAAACACTTGTTGATAGTGCAGTTTTAAATCAACATATGATATGTTGATTTAAAACTGCACTATCAACAAGTGTTTTTTTAGCCTTCATATCATGTTCTCCTGTTTTATCTGATGAAAACACAAATATTATTGTTTGATGATGTTTGTTTTTGAAATGCGCATAATAAAATATATTGAACTCCTTTAACCATCTTTTGATCTTATATTATATATATATATATATATGTATGTATGTGTGTGTATATATATGTATGAGTGAAGTAATTCGGAAAGGTACAGGAAAAAAGATATATATATATATATATATATGGGTATATCTCTGAGTACGTATTTGTGGATATAGATGTAAAAATGTGCTTATGAATATATATGCTTATATATACATATATATATATATATATATATATAATATATATATGCGTATGTGCGAAGATGGACACACACACAATATTCTATTTTTGTCACAACCTATTGATGTATCTATATTTTCCATTATTTGGCGGTGGATTGGCAGTATCGGCAGAGGGTCGAACGCCATGCTTTGACGCATAGAGTTACGGCCCTTGCCATTCTGAGTTCAAATTCCGCCGAGGTTAACTTTGCCTTTCATCCTAACGGGGTCGATAAAATAAAGTACCAGTAATGCACTGGGTATTTGCTCGCCTTGTGCCTAAAGTAGAAACAATTATTTGGTAGAACAATTCACTTATTTTTCCTTGGCTACAAGGAGTTATTGGTAGTTAAACGTAGAGTACAGCAACATTTCGGATGTATTTAAAGTTAACTGTTGCATATAATACAATATCTGATGTTCTAAACACCCGGACAATTCGTCACCTATATAGAGTACTTCCACAGGTGAATGTGTAGCGCAGAGGTTCTTAAACTTTTGGGGTCACCGCCCTCCTCACGGCTACGTAATACCCTAACTGTCACTCCAAATCTATTTCCAGATAGACCTGCCTACAGGTAAATTGTAAGTAAGATATAATTGTTTTCTACTTTTGGCACAAGGCCAGCAATTATCTCAGTGCATTACTCGTACTTTGTTTTATCGACCCCGTAAGGATGAAAGGCAAAGTTTACCTCGGCGGGATTTGAACTTAGACCATAAATGGCCGTAACTTTATGCTCCAACGCATGGCACCCAACCCTCTACCGATACTGCCAAATAATATATAATAAATAAAGTAAATAACATTATATATACTATGTATATATTAGTATATATATATTATTTATACATAGTATATAAATATGTATAAATAAACATTTTTATTTTACTATATTTATATAAAATATGTATTATTTGATATTTTATATAATACTATACAAGAAAAAATCGGAG
>OZ024762.1:23333951-23336451 GCA_964016885.1 Eledone cirrhosa
TATATATATGTATGTAGATATATATGTATGGATATATATATGTATGGATATATATGTATGGATACATATATGTATGTATACATATATGTATATATATGTATGGATATATATGTATGTATATGTATATATGTATGTATATATATCTATCTATCTAAGGCGGGTAAAATTCCCGAGATCCATGGACGAGTTCTCTCCAGCGGTCTCTGTCCCTCATTATCGCTGCCATATCCTGCATCTCCAACAGACCAGTGTCTGTCCTTAGGGCATCAACATATGTTAACCTTGGTCTTCCTCTTCTAGTGTGTCCATGTAGGGGCTCCCAAAGGAGCACTGAGTGCAATGTCAACTCTGGATGTCGGTGAGCATGTCCAGCCAACCTCAGTCTTCTCTGTGTCACTTTTGAGATGACTTTTGGGATGCTCCCATACAGCTCTGAGTTTTTCATCCTCAGTGTATACTGATTAATGTTCAGAGCCTACTCAGCATTCTCGTGTAGCACCCATTCACCATCTGAGTGAGTCTCTTGGTCAGTGTCCAAGTCTCAGACCCATACAGCAGCACAGACTCCACTACAGCAATGAAGAGGCGGATTTTCAGGTCTCTACGAAGGTCCGACTTCCACACCGATCTCAAGCTGTGACACGCCGCCCAGGCCTTGCTCTTCCTCTCAACCACATCATCTTCCGTATTCCCAATCTTTGCTCCCAAATACAGGAAGTCCTCAACCAATTCCAGCGGCTTCCCGCCTACATTAGTGATCCCCTCTGGCTTCTCAACATTCTCTACCAGATATTTTGTTTTAGTCTCATTCATTCTCAGCCCCACACTCATCGACACAGTCTCAACCTCCCGCATCAAATCCTCTGCCTCCTTCACTGTATTTGTCACCAAAACTATGTCGTAGGCAAATTCAGCATCCGATACCTTTTTCGCCCCAACTCTCCTGCTCTGAGCCGGTGCTACAATAAAGCCAGAGTCCTGGTGTTTCTCCAGTGCAAGGCGCATACAATAGTCCACTACGATGATAAAAAGGTAGGGAGCCAATGTATCTCCCTGGAGCACTCCAGCCAGTATCTCAAAGAACTCTGTCATCCCATCAGGTGTAATGACTTGGGCTTTGGTGTTGGTGTAGAGCAGTGATATCAGGTCCACTATCCTCTTGGGGATTCCATAAGCCTGTAAGATCTTCATCAGGCAGTAACGGTCCACAGAATGAAAGGCCTTCCTAAAGTCAATGAAAACCATGACCGCAGGAAGGCACTTTGCTCTAGCTCCCTCTAATATCCTCCTCAGCATCAGGATGTGACTGGTGGTTGATCTACCCTCTCTGAAGCCGTTCTGGTTGTCCCTGAGCTTCTTCTCCATCTCAGGATGGATCCTGTTAAGAATCATCCTGTTGAGGGTCTTTGCCACAAGTGACGTCAATGAGATCCCCCGGTAGTTGTTGGTGTTAGAGAGATCTCCCTTCTTTGGCACTGGGACGATGTTACTGATCCTCCACTGATTCGGGGAAACTCCTTTCTCCAGTGCCCCGTTACAGAACCCCAGGATGATATCATCAAAATCACACCTCTTCATCACCTCTGATGCCACTCCATCCTCTCCATGAGCCTTGCCCTCCTTGATCTTCTTCTTGGCTCTCTGAAGCTCCTCTCTGGTGAAGGGCTCTGTCTCAACATCCAGTTCCTCAAACAGCCGCCTGATCTCCCCAGTGCTCTGGGCTGTGGAGGGTGGCTCTCCTAATAGGGTCCTAAAATGGTCTAGCCATTTCCTCTTCCTATCCTCGGGCCCCGTTCCCTGGATCTGACTCGAACACCTTTTCTTCCTCCCTGTGATCTCGTTGATGATCATCCAGCTCTCCTTACATCCAGATCTGTCAACCGCTCTCTCCACACTTCTGATCTTCTCTATCAGTGCCTCCTCTCTGACCTCAGTGTAAGCGGTACAGAGCTCTTCCCTCATCACCTCCACAGTCTCCATCCTCTCCTCCGTAGGATCAGCATAGAATTGGTCCCTGGCAGCTTTCAGGTGTTCTCTGGCTGCACACACTTTTGGGTTTGCACAGCTGACGTGCTTCCCTTTGTTCTTTTTCCTCGGCACCAGGGTTTCACTTGCTTTCGCCACTGCATTGGTGAAGTGCCCGTACCTCTTCGTCACACTCTCCTCAGTCCATCCAATCTCTCTCTCCTCTGACTCTCCACACAGAGCACTAAACCTGTTTCTCACTTCCACTGTGAACCTCTCCTGTAGCTTATCATCTTCCTTGAAAGCTCCCCAGTCATAGATTGTTCTCCGGGGCTGAGCCTTGCTCTTTCTTAAGCTCACGCGGACCTCACTCATAACAAGCCGGTGGTCACTACCCAGTGTACTGAAATAGCTGTATGGTTCCGTGTTCAGAACACTATTCCGCCACTTTTTCCTCACCAGAATGAAATCAATCTGGGACTTGGACAGGTGCATATCTGAGATGTAGGTCCACATCTTCCCCAGATTCTTCCTA
>OZ024762.1:23343951-23353951 GCA_964016885.1 Eledone cirrhosa
TTCTTTATTAGCCACAAGGACACCGAATATAGGAGACATTACAACAAAAACGAACGAAACACAAGAAAATAAAAAAGCGGGGTGTTAAGTCGAATAATGATAGACAATTATCAATGTATAAAGATTATAAATATATAAATATAGAGATTGACTGGAAGGAAACCAATAGAATGCAAGAATGAAAATAAGGATTGTAAATAAATAAAGGGAAAAATGGAGGAAAAAAAGGATTTAAAAAGATAACACAATCCCATAAACAAGAACAATGGTTTATACTTTATTTTTTATTTTTATTCAAAAACCTTTTCTTCCAACAAAATATAAAATGAGTTAACTTGCCGCTCTATGCAGATCAGAATAATCTAAGAAGTTACTCTCTAAAAGATAACATTGGCAACGAGTTACTGCCTACGGCATGCAAAGGAATGCAGTGTTAAATCAGCCATTGAATAGTTAAGTACGCGTCTGTTGTTAAAGGATGGATTTCGTTTATTAATCAAGATAACATTTTCGATCCTTAAATTTTTGGTATCTCTTTCGGGGTTTTTTTTTTGTTTTGTTTTTTTTTGTGTGTGTGACTTTGATGGTAACAATGATATTCTTGTTAAAACATGTTTCCGGGTGTTTTACTTTAACGTAGGAAATGTTAGCATAAATGTGCTCTTTAATGAGGGGCTGCAGTTTGTAAATGATGGCTTCTGGTGTAAAGATATTCCTAGAGAAGCTTTGATTAAACTGGAGAAGCTTTGACGGCGTCGGAGAGGCTTTATCGGTGGTGGAGGGGCTTTGACTAAACCGGGGGACGCTTTGACGGCAATGTAGAGAATTTGAGAGCGTCGGGGAGGATTTGATGACGGGGGAGAGACTTTGAGAGCGACCGTGAGGCTTTGACAACGATGGAAACTTTGAGAGCGTCGAAGAGGCTGTGTCGACGGTGGAGAGGTTTTGATAAAGTCGGTGGAGAGGTTTTGACGGCGATAGAGAGACTTTCAGAGCGAAGGAGAGGATTTGATGACTGTGGAGAGACTTTAACAACGCTGTGGAGAGACTTTAACAACGCTGTGGAGACCTTGAGAGCGACGGAAAGACAACGGCGAAGAGACTTTTACAACGTCGTGTAGAGGCTTTGATAACGTCGAAGAGGCCTTGAGTTAACTGGAGAGACATTGACGACGAGGGAGAAGCTTTGACAGTGAACAGTAGAGAGACAGAGGAACAATGAACGCCCGGGAGGCTTTGACAACGAACACCAGAGAGAAACTGACAACGAACGGCGGAGAGATTTCACAGCGGTGGAGAGGCTTGACAAAGACCCTTAATAAACTGACATGGATAACCTCCCTGTGGTAACGTTTTTATTAATAAATACATGAATAAATAAGTAGTAGTAGTAGTAGCAGTAGTAGTAGTAACGGTGTTGCTGGTTGTAATAGTAGTGCAAGTGGATTTAATGATATTGTTGTTCTTAGTGTTGGTGATGGTATTATTATAATTCTTTGTGTCTCGTCATTGGTGTCATTTAACTGGAAAGTTTGCTCAAATGAACATCAAGCCACTACCTGCAGCCTCAGATATTCAGGACATATCGGAGGGTTCTTGCTGTCCCTAGTAAGCATGCTTTTGAAGTGTTCCAAACAACGGGGCTGGACTAATGTTCTTTAACCATCCTTGGAAACTCTTTGAGATAGTACCTAGTGCTCCTCTGACAATCGGGACGACCTTTATCTCATGACAGTCCTAAATCCTTTTTAACTGGTTTGGAAGTATCGGTAGATGTTCGGACGCCATGCTTTGCAGCATAGTTATTTCCCTTTACGTTCTGAGCAGAGATTCCGCCGAGGTTAACTTTGCCTTTCATCCTTACGGGGTCAATAAAATAAACTACCAGTCACGCACTGGGGTCGATTTAATCTACTTTCCCCTCCCCCAAAAAATTGCTGGCCTATATAAGAAACCATTATTCTTAGTAGTAATGGTTTCTTATATAGGCCAGCAATTTGCGGGTGGATTAGCAGTATCGGTAAAGGGTCGGACGTCATGCTTTGCAGCAAGAGTTACGCCTCTTTATGGTTTGAGTTCAAATCCCGCCGAGGTTAACTTTGCCTTTCATCCTTACGGGGTCGATAAAATAAGGTACCAGTAATGTACTGGGTAATTGCTGGCATTGTGCCAAAAGTAGAAACAATTATTCTTAGTAGTAACGTTGGTAGCGACGTTGGCGGGTGTAATAGTAGTGCAGGAGGCGAAGATAGTGTTATTGGAGTGATGCTGAAGACAAGATTTTTCATTATTAAATTAGTCTTGCCATTGTGCACTTTCACTCGAGCTTATTGTAAACCCTCACTGTCCCTGTCTTTGAATTGTCCCCTACATGTCGGCCCTTTTGGCCAATAAATGAAATCATTATTAGTATTATGGGCGGTGATTGGCAGTATCGGTGGAGGGTCGGACACCATGCTTTACAGCCTAGTTACGGCCCTTTATGATCTGAGTTCAAATCACACCGAGGTTAACTTTGCCTTTCTTCCTTACGGGGTCGATAAAATAAAGTACCAGTAATGCACTGGGGTAATTGCTGGCCTTGTGCCAAAAGTAGAAACAATTATTACTAGTAGTAGTAGTTGTAGTGTTGGAGGTAGTGTTGTTGTTGATGGTGGAGATGGTAGTATTAGTATTATTACTAGTATTAGTAGTAGCAGTAGAAATAACTCTTTCTTTATTAACCACAAGGGTTGACACAACGTATAACATTAAGGACAGTACAGGACAATACAAATGGGCTTTCTGCGTGTAAAAAAACAAAACAAAAAAAACAGAGGATGTAACAAAAATAAGAAACAATGAAAAATTCCCCACTAGGGGAGGGAGACCTCCGAGGGTCGCTCATGGAGAAAGCCCACAAAAAAGCCTCGGTTACCCTGACCGCTAGGGCAAGTGCCCTCTTCCAGGTTTACTCCTACGATGCTACAGGCACTGTTATAATAAATGTTTCTACTTTTGGCACAAGGCCAGCAATCACCCAGTACATTACTGGTACTTTATTTTTTATAATAATAGTGATGTTAAAGGCAGCATTGTTGTTGGAGATGGTAGTAGCAGTAGCAGTAGTAATAATTGTTTCTACGTTAGGCACAAGGCCAGCAAATACCCAGTACATTACTGGTACTTTATTTTTTATAATAATAGTGATGTTAAAGGCAGCACTGTTGTTGAAGATGGTAATATTAGTAGCAGTAGTAATAATAGTGGTGTTAAAGGCCGTGTTGTTTTTGTTGATGGTGGAGATGGTAGTAGTATTATTATTATTATTACTAGTAGTAGTAATGATAATAATAGTGGTCTTGTTAAAGGCAGTGTTGCTGTTGTTGTTGTTGCTGTTGTTGTTGATGAAGGAGATAGTGAGATCGTTGACACAAAGACATAAAACAACATGGCGGTATCACTTCATCAAATGACAATTAGTCGCCATTAAACAATGTAATGACGATCAATGGCGTTTGAAATATTAAATGATATTTTGGGCTGTTTTATTTCGGCTGACTGCGGGTGTGGTTGTGGTGTGGTGTGGTGTGGTGTGGTGTGGTGTGGTGGTGTGGTGTGGTGGTGCTGGTGTGGTTGTGGTGCTGGTGTGGTGGTGCTGGTGTGGTGGTGCTGGTGTGGTTGTGGTGCTGGTGTGGTGTGGTGTGGTGGTGCTGGTGTGGTGTGGTGGTGTGGTGGTGGTGTGGTGTGGTGTGGTGTGGTGGTGCTGGTGTGGTGTGGTGGTGCTGGTGTGGTGTGGTGTGGTGTGGTGTGGTGGTGCTGGTGTGGTGTGGTGATGTGGTGTGGTGGCGGTGGTGGGGTGTGGTGTGGTGGTGTGGTGGGGTATGCTGGTGTGGCGTGGTGGTGTGGTGGGATGTGATGCTGGTGTGGTGGTGTGATGTGGTGGTGGTGGTGTGGTGATGTTGTGTGGTGGTGGTGGTGTGGTGATGTTGTGTGGTGGTGTGGCGGTGGTGGTGTGGTGTGGCGGTGGTGGTGTGGTAGTGATGTGGTGCTGGTGTGGGGGTGTGGTGTGGTGATGGTGGTGCGGGGCTGTGTTGTGGTTTGGTGGTGTGTTGTGGTGTGTGGTGGTGTGTGGTGATGTGGTGTGTGGGTGGGGTGTTGAGGTGGTGTGGCGTGGGGTTGTGTTGTGTTGATGGTGTGGTGTTGTGTGGTAGTTTGGGGTTGATGGTGTTGGTGTGGTGGTGGTGTCTGTGGTGGTGGTTGTGTTAATGAAAAGGGTGGTTTTGATAGTGTTGGTGTGGTGAAGGTGGTATGGTGTTGATGGTGGTGTCGATGATGGCGGTAACGGTGGTGTGATGGTGGTGGGAGTAGTAGTCATGGTGGTGGTGGCAGTGCTGTTAATTATGTTGATGTTAGTAGTAAACGTGATGATGCTGATGTTGGCATCGATGTTGGTAGTGGTGCTGATTGGTGGTGGTGGTGTCGATTTAGTGATGGTGGTGGGGGTGGGGGTGCTGTGGTGTTGTTAGTGGTGGTGGTGCTGTGGTGTTGTTAGTGGTGGTGCTGTGGTGTTGTTAGTGGTGGTGGTGTTGCTGTGTTGTTGTTAGTGGTGGTGGTGCTGAGTGTAGTGCTGGTGCTGATGGTAGTGGTGGTGTTTGTGGTGGTAGTTTTGTTTTTGCTGCTCCTATTAAATCTACTCTTATCGTTAATGCTGCTGTGTTGTTATTGCTGCTGATGTTGATGATGATGATACTATAGTAGCTACAATTATTGCTGCTGCATTTGTTGCTGTTACTGCTGTTGCTGTTGCTGTTGTTGTTGTTGCTGTTGTCGTTGTTGTTGTTGTTGCGGTTGCTGGTGTTGCTGTTGCTGTTGCAATTATCATTTTTGCTACTATTGTTGTTGTTGTTGGTGGTGTTGCTGGGATTCTATTGTTGTTACTGCTGCTGTTGGTGTTATTTTTTAAGCTGCTGTTGCTGCGATACTGCTGCTCTTTTTGATGTTGCTCTTGT
The DNA here is from genome assembly GCA_964016885.1 of Eledone cirrhosa. NCBI lineage: Eukaryota > Metazoa > Mollusca > Cephalopoda > Octopoda > Eledonidae > Eledone > Eledone cirrhosa. The sequence continues at coordinate 23,348,943 of OZ024762.1, forward strand.
TATAAATATTGTTGTTGCTGTTGTTGCAGCTGCTATTATTTTGTTGTTGCTGTTGTTATTGTTGCTGTTGTTATTGCTGTTGTTGTTGCTGTTGCTGTTGTTGCTGTTGTTGTTGTTGTTGTTGTTTTTGTACTTGTTGTTTTATTGCTGTTGTGGTTGTTATTGCTGCTGTTGTTATTGCTGTTGTTACTGTTGTTATTGCTGCTGTTGCTTCTGTTCTTGCTATTGTTGTTACTGTTGTTGTTGTTATTGTTGTTGTTGCTGTTATTGCTGCTATTGTTATTGTTGGCGTTGTTATTGTTGCTGTTGTTGCTACTATTGCTACATCCGCTGTTGCAGCTGCTGTTGCTATTTTTATGGTGGCTATTGCTTTTAATGTTGTTATTGCTGTTATTGTTGTAGTTGTTATTGTTATATGTTATATGTTGTAGTTGTTATATGACATTATATTTGTCATCGCTCTAATTTATGATAGACCATTCACGATAAAATATTTTTGTTGTTACATTCAATGACTGAGAAAAACAAAATAATTTCTATTTTTCATCTTAAAAATGAGATTTAAAAATATTAAAAGTTAAAGTTTAAAAAAAATTATAAAATTTTAAATCATTAATATTTTCAAAACAAATGGATATAATAATTTATGAAAATTATAATTATAGAAAAATAAAATTGAAAACAACTCCGTTACCTGTTGCCGTCGATAATATTGATACAGCAACAACAAAAACAAAGAGCAGAAAACTCTTGTCAGCCAACTGTGACGTCTTTATAGAGAGAGACATATTTCAGACGCTCCATTTTGTTTTAGAAATATTATCACAGCCAATGACTTAAGTTTAGATTATTCGCTTGATAACTAGAATAACACTAATAATAATAATAATAATAATAATTAATTATGATAATGATTTCTTTATTAACCACAAGGGTTTACATATAGTAGACATTAAGGACAGTGCAGGACAATACAGGACGGTACTAATGGGCATTTCTGCGTGTAAAAAACAAAAACAGAGGATGTAACAAAAAAATAACAATGAAAAATTCCCCAATAGGGAGGAGACTTCGGAGGGACATTTATGATAATAATAATTGTTTCTACTTTTGGCACAAGGCCAGCAAATATCCAGTGCATTACTGGTACTTTATTTTATCGACCCCGTAAGGATGAAAGGCAAAGATAACCTCGGCGGGATTTGAACTCAGAATGGCAAGGGTCGTAACTCTGTGTCAAAGCATGGTGTCCGACACTCTACTGATACTGCCAATCCACCGCCCTATGATAATAATAATAACCATAATAAAATGTCAGCAAAAGCAACAACATAGTACCAGTGAAAAATGACAGGGTTTATATTCTTTTCCTCCTATAGCAAGCATCAAACTAATATATATGAAAAGAGTCAGGACCTCGACAGGGGAGCTCCGGCCGTTTCGACAGCTAGATCCGAGTTCCAATCTAGCTGACAAAACGGCCGGAACACTCCCGTCGGGGTCCTGACTCTTTTTATATTACCCACTCTACTACTCTAAGTATTGAGTACTATTGGTGCGTTATGGTCCATCTGGTATCTTACCTCACCCTCTATATATATATATATATATATATAGAAATTACATGAATCAAAGTTTTGTTCAAATCATTTATTCGCTTACAATTGTTTCTTCCAAACCGGGGTTTGGAGTCTTCGGACCAATTTTTCAATGATTGTTTATATACTTGACCTCCTTTACAACACAAGAGACATACAGAAACATATGTATATATTGATGCACAGTGGGTTGACATCCATTATAATATTTAAGCATGGCAGTTTACATTTAAAGATTAAAGTCATATTAAAAGAAAATTACAACAAAATTAAAGTTATAATACAACATTGGCAGTTTATGAAGATGATGCAGGAGGATAGTTAGAAGTAGTTAGTTACACGTGGGGCATGCACGTGTGTCCTATTTATATAAGAATATAGTGCGGTAAGGTGTTATATGGAATATAAGCACTTTAAGCGGGCAATCAAGAGTATTATGGGGGTTGTATAGTATTTTATATGTATGATATAGAAGCTTGTGTGCAGAGAAATATTTAAAGTATTAAGAATGAGAAGCAAAACAGTGTTATGGTTTTCGTATACACCACCATTTTCACAATCCAGGAAACGTAATATATAGATTATGTCCTTCACATAATCTACGATGATTCAATATTGGATGCTTGATGAATAAGGTTGGAATATTACATCTTGATGTTCTTTAATCCAATATTATATAGCAGGTTGTTTTTGTTGCGAGGCTTAACATCGTGTAACTAACTACTTCTAACTATCCTCCCGCATCATCTTCATAAACTGCCAATGTTGTATTATAACTTTAATTTTGTTGTAATTTTTTTTTAATATGACTTTAATCTTTAAATGTAAACTGCCATGTTTAAATATTATAATGGATGTCAACCCACTGTGCATCAATATATACATATGTTTCTGTATGTCTCTTGTGTTGAAAACGAGGTCAAGTATGTAAACAATCATTGAAAAATTGGTTCGAAGACTCCAAACCTCGGTTTGGAAGAAACAATTGTAAGCGAATAAATGATTTGAACAGAACTTTGATTCATGTAATTTCTATATAACTGCTCTGTAGAACAACTGATGTTATTACATTGAGCTATTTATCTTACTGGTAATAAGGTAGTAATAAATTACTGTCTTTCACTGTTTAGGGTTTAACATATATATAACTATAAAAGGTTTTACTGTATACATAACCATAAATAGTATCCTTAATACTATATATATATATATATATATATATATATATTTATACTTGGGGAGGGTCATATTTGCGTAATATTGCCAGAATTAATAACAGAACACATTCACTGTTTGGTTGGTTTTCACTTCTCGCTGTCTTTTATATCTGCGATCTAACTTACTCGGTCCTCAATGTTGCCATTGACTGACCGACGGTCAAAAATAATACAGATACAATATAGACACAAACACATATATATAGTTTACATAATTTACATAAATCTTTCGTTGCACATCTGCAACATCGTCAGTGGTGTTATATTCTTTGTTCCTCCTGTTGTGTTGTATGTCTACGCCATTTTTTATTCAGTCTGTCTATATATTTATTTATTTATTTGCTTGTTTGTTTATCTTATTTTATTTCGTCTTCTTTGCGCATGCGTTTGCGTGTGTGTATAGTGTTATGTGTGCTGTGTGACTAGTGTCTATAGTGTTGTGTCTGCTGGGTGACTAGTGTGTGTTTATGTGCTTGTTGTTATTGTGCTTGTGTATGTATTTATTTATCTGATTTTATTTTATTTTATTTATATATATATACTTGTGTATAATGGTAGCTATGGTGCTTCTATAGGCGGTGGGCCAAAATTAGCACTCAATATTCACACAGAGTAGAGTGTGGCTAGTATAAAAAAACGAAAAATCAGTGATGCATCTGGACTCAGTTTATTGCGTGTTACAATTGTTTTCCGGCAGGTAGCTCGAGACATGATCACTGTATGGATCTGGCTGATTCTACGGCTGCAGGTTCCTTCGGACACGGGTAGTTGGTTCGGAGCAAATTTTCTCACTGGGGTATTTTCGTCAAAAAACACCTTCAATAAACATCTTCCACCCTTGTCATGCCATTGGCTGTTGTTATTCTACGTCATTTTAAGTTCTGGTCACTATTTACTTCTACACGGGTCATCAGCCATTTTCCGTCCGACACACTTCATTGATTCTACGGCTGCAGGTTCCTTCGGACACGGGTAGTTCGTTCGGAGCAAATTTTCTCACTGGGGTGTTCTCATTGAAGTGTGTCGGACGGAAAATGGCTGATGACCCGTGTAGCAGTAAATAGTGACCAGAACTTAAGATGACGTAGAATAACAACAGCCAATGGCATGACAAGAGTGGAAGATCTTTTTTGACGATAACACCCCAGTGAGAAAATTTGCTCCGAACGAACTACTCGTGTCCGAAGGAACCTGCAGCCGTAGAATCAGCCAGATCCATACAGTGATCATGTCTCGAGCTACCTGCCGGCGAAACAATTGTAACACGCAATAAACTGAGTCCAGATGCATCACTGATTTTTCGTTTTTTTATACTATATATATATATATATATAAAGGTAAACAAAAATAACAACACAATCGATGCAGTATATGGAAGGAATATATTAGGGTAACGCTTGAAATAGCAGGAAGAGGGTCTTAACGTTTCGAACGCTAGTCCTTCATCAGAAGAAAGATGGAGACATTGGATAGATTGAAGGGACGGGTGGGCTGGAATTGGAAAACATATCTTTAGATGAAAATAACAGGTCCATTCATGTTGACATCTCCTGGAAAACTCTCTCGTTCTCTCTCTCTCTCTTTCTCTCTCTCTCTCTCTCGATATATATAGTGACGAAACATAAGTCAATTGCATGACCTCATAATCCTTTATTGACTGCTATATATATTTCGATGATGGCCATTGAGTGGCTATGACCTCATCAGGCAGTTAGTCAGTTCTTAGATATGCCAGCTGTGTGTTTATGGTGTTGATTGTATCAGAGCCTTGGGACATAAGATAAAATAGGGAGACATGATAAGCTATATATATATATATAGCTTATCATGTCTCCCTATTCTATCTGATGAGAACGCAAATATCATCCCATGATGATATTTGTTTTTGAAATGCGCATAATAAAATACATGGAACTCTTTTAACCATCTTTTGATCTTATATTATATATATATGTATATATATATATATATATATATATATATATCAATAATATTAATAAATGGAAAATATCATTATAAAACCATATTTATTTTACTACACATATTTCAATGGTACCAACATTTTGGTACGCTTTCGTCAGATAAAATCCAATATTTGGTTTTAAGATAGTGACATATCCTCAAATGAACTTAATGTTATGAGTTCATTGTGGATGTGTATATATATATATATATATATATATATATATATATA
>OZ024762.1:23356451-23358951 GCA_964016885.1 Eledone cirrhosa
TCTCTCTCTTTCTCCATCTCAACCTCCATCTATTTTCTCTCTCACCCCCATCTAACATTTCCATCTACCCCCTCCCCATCTGATAACTCCCCCATCTCACCCGACCCCAACTAACCTCCCATCTAATCTCTCTACCTCACCCCCTATTTACCGCCCTTCTCTCCATCTAGTCTCTCCTCATCACGCCTACCTATATCTAGTCTCTCACCAACATCTCACTCCACCCCCTCCCCCATCTATCTCTACTCTACTCATCTCATCCACCCCCATCACAACCCTCCATCCAGTTCATTCTCACTATCTCAGCCCCCACATAACACCCCATCTAGTCTTACGCCCCCATATAGTCCCTCCCCCAATACTTCATGGAGTCAATCCTGCTTTAGATACTTTATTTATTGCATTCAAAGATACAATTGTTGAAAACTTGGTTTACACAAATTTTGAAGTTCGAAACTTGTCTAAAGTCACAAATTAATCAGCAATATAAATGGTTTCTTATATAGGCACAAGGCCAGCAATTTTAGGGGGGGGGGAAGGTAGATTAAATCAGCCCCAGTGAGTGACTGGTACTTCATTTTATTGACCCCGGAAGGATGAAAGGCAAAGTTAAACTCTGCGGGATTTGAACTCAGATCATGGCGTCCGACCCTCTACCGATACTGCTAATCAATAAAATAACAGATTATTCTCTTCTCTACTTCTTTAACTATTGGTAGGTATCGAAACTGCGAAGATCCACCACACAGGCTGATGACCGAGGTTCTTGCGTATTTTTTATTTTTTTAAATAATTTTTTAAGTTTCCCCCTTGAAAAATTATCTTTCATTTTGTTCTGATTCCGTTCATTGTCTTGTCCACTCTTTGTTAATTTTCTTAAGTATATATATATATATATGTATATATAGGAAAAGAGTCAGGACCCCGAGGGCTGGGCTCCGGCCGTTTTGAAAGCTACTTCTGAACGTTCAAAACGGCTGTCGAAACGGCCGGAGCTCAGCCGTCGGGGTCCTGACACTTTTCCTATTACCCACTCTACTACCCATAGTATCGAGTACTCTGGTCCACCTTTTTCCTTACCCCACTTCCTTCGTTATATACGTGTATATATACATACATCCATATATTTTTTCCCGCATGCTTAACATCAGGGTGACCTTCTTCTAGAAAGATATCTTAAAGAAGAGTCTCTCGCTCCACAAAAAAACTATATATTATAGTTAAAAGAATAGAGGTGTAACACACAAGTTATTATATATTGGTAAACGGAATAGAAAATGCTGACAAATTGTTCAGTTGAAAAATGGTTTAATTAGGAATAAAAGAGTATTAGTAATTGTATGGGTTAACTGAATACTAACCCATACAATTACTAATACTCTTTTATTCCTAATTAAACCATTTTTCAACTGTGAACAATTTGTCAGCATTTTCTATTCCGTTTACCAATATATACATATATATATATATATATATTATATATAGAGAGTTATAAACTCAAATAGTCTTTTACAATTAAATAGCTCAAAGAAAGGAATATTTCTGAGCCGTGTAATACAAATGAATATATGATAGGGATAAACACTGATACAAGTATACATGTGTTCGCATTGCAAATGACCAAGTTAGCTAGATTGAAAAATACTAATTAAAATAATACGGTTTGCCTGTCTCGATTTAAAATAATAAATCAATAAAAACAAACCTATATTGGCAATAGCCGTGATACTTGGACAAATTCTAAATTTGTTTCGCAACAATTAAGTGAAAGTTCCTATTTAATTAGTATTTTTCAATCTAGCTAACTTGGTCAGTTACAATGAAAACACATGTATACTTGTATCTGTTTATCCCTATCATATATTCATTTGTATTACACGGCTCAGAAATATTCCTTTCGTTGCGCTATTTAATTGTAAAAGACTATTTGAGTTTATAACTCTATATATAATATTCTCGGCTCCATGCGTTGAGCTAATTTATAGTCCCATAAAACCGGCTGCTATTTTTAGCGGCACGAGTATGGAGCGTGCTTGGCGCTGTGACACATGTGCGTTCAACAACACATTTCTCTCAGTCTTCTTAAGTATTTTGAAGTGAAACTTACCAATTTCTGGATACCTGCAGAAGAGCACAGGAATAGGAACTTTCACTTAATTGTTGCCAAACAAATTTAAAATTTGTCCAGGTATCACGGCTATTGCCAATATAGGTTTGTTTTTATTGATTTATTATTTTAAATCGAGACAGGCAAACCGTAATATTTTAATTAGTATTTTTTCAATCTAGCTAACTTGGTCAGTTACAATGCAAACATGTATACTTATATTAGTGTTTATCCCCATCATATATTCATTTGTATATATATATATATATATATATATATATAAATATAGAAATTCATAAAGGTCCATGGTGTATGTTGGTTAAATTCATGAAAACTGTAGAGTGCTCAACTAATCGGGCTGGAAAGTGCCAATCGTATATGTAATATGTAATA
>OZ024762.1:23376451-23381451 GCA_964016885.1 Eledone cirrhosa
ACTGAAGAAGGTGAAGAAGAATGTGAGAAAGATGAAAGAGAGGAGAGGAAGAAGAGGAGATTGAAAGAGAGGGTGAAGAAGGCGAAAGAGAGGAAGGCGAAAGAGAAAACGGTTAAGGAGGAGAATGAGACGTGAAGTGGAAGGAAATTGGTGATAGTGAGGAAGAGGGAGATAAAGAAATGAGGAGGAAGAAGTGGAGGAAGTGAAGAAATGAGGAAGAGGAAGATAAAGAAATGAGGAGGAAGAAGTGGAGGAAGTGAAGAAATGAGGAAGAGGAAGATAAAGAAATGAGGAGGAAGAAGTGGAGGAAGTGAAGAAATGAGGAAGAGGAAGAAGCGGAGGAAATGAGGAAGAGGTAAAGAGGAAGAAGCGGAGGAAGTGAAGAAATGAGGAAGAGGTAAAGAGGAGGAAGAAGCGGAGGAAGTGAAGAAATGAGGAAGAGGTAAAGAGGAGGAAGTGAAGAAATGAGGAAGAGGTAAAGAGGAGGAAGTGAAGAAATGAGGAAGAGGTAAAGGGGAGGCAGAAGCGGAGGAAGTGAAGAAAAGAGGAAGAGGTAAAGGGGAGGAAGAAGCGGCGGAAGTGAAGAAATGAGGAGGAGAGGTAAAGAGGAGGAAGAAGCGGAGGAAGTGAAGAAATGAGGAAGAGGTAAAGAGGAGGAAGAAGCGGAGGAGTCTGAAGTGGAAGTGAAGGAAGTTGAAGTGGAATAAAATAATTGAAAGTGATTAAGTTGAGATGATGAGGAAGGAAATAGTGTGATGACGATGGTGATGACGATGATGGTGATGATGATGATGATGGTGATGAAGAAATGAACGAGGATAAGAAAATGGAAGACGTATAGGTGGCGAGGATGGAGGAAATGGTGTGAATAAGGTGATGGTGTTGATGGTGTTGATGGTGTTGGTGTTGATGGTGGTGATAGTGTTGGTGATGGTGTTGATGATGGTGGTGATGGTGATGGTGGTGATGGTGTTGATGATGGTGGTGATGGTGATGTTGATGATGATGATGATAGTGTTGATAAAGATGAAAAGGTGAAGAAAGTTATCGTGATGATATAGAATATGATGAAGAAGTGAAAGAGATGATGAAGTATATTGGAGATAACAATGATGATGATGATGATTATGGTAATGGCGGTGGTGGTGGTGGTAGTGAAAGTGTAATTGGTTTCAACTATGTGATGATTATGATGGTGATGTTAATGGTGGTGGTGGTGGTGGTGGTGAAAGTCTCGTCGGTTCCAAATATAGTTTAATAGGAAGAATTCTTGCTATCCGCCCCCATAACACCATCCACCACCACTCACCATTTTCTACAAGCTGTAATTAACTATTTTAGATTCTAGGAAATGATACGATTAGGGTTCCTCTTTAATACATAGTGTAAGGTAGAAAGATGGCGGTGTTGCGAGGCAGAAATGGCGGTGTTGTGTAAGGGTGATGGCGGAGTTGTGGTGGAATATATTTTCACAAATTTTGAACTAATTCGTGATGACACTCAAAAATATTTAAACACGGAAATGGAATATCTTTCTGCCATTCCGTTTCGGTCTGTCTTCCTGTCTGTCTGTGTCTCTCTCTTTCTCTCTCTCTCTCTCTCTCTCTCTCTCTCTCTCTCTCTCTCTCTCTCTCTCTCTCTCTCTCTCTCTCTCTCTGATCTGTCTCCTGCTATCTCTATCGCTGTATCTGCATCTCTCTTTTTCTCTTTCTTTCGCTGTATATGTATTTCGCTCCGTTTTGTGCTCTCTTATCCAGAACCTCTCTCTTTCTACATTTTGAACGTGTAAATATATATATATATATAAGGGTTAAAATACTGGAGCGTGTTGGAGTTAATTGCCCTGATGAGTCCTTAATAGGACGAAACATTGTTGGCTAATAAAGACTTTTGATGTATTGAAGGCTTCTTTGTTTTACTTTCTTAATATATATATATATATATGTGTGTGTGTGTGTGTGTGTGTGTGTGTGTGTGTGTGTGTGTGTGTGTGTGTGGCTTCAACACTGGCTTAAGATATTTGTAAGTTGCAAAGCTTTTGTGCATGCAAGTCGGGCATTGTTCAGTGTCGGGCCCTTGGCAAATAGTATTTCGTAGCTCTATGAAATACAAAGGTCACAACACTTGTACTCTCCCATGTACGAGCGCTTTCTGGAGTAATTTCCATTTGAGCGTGAAAGGGGTGGAGTTCCTCTTGAGGTACCAGACATAGGATGCGAGTGTTGTCTGATTGGATTTGTCCGGTTTTCTGGATGAGTTTGTATGGGGATACCACCGTGCCTTAAAAGTGTTGGAAGACATTCCGATATAAGTATTTTTGTTGTTAACACCAATATCCGAGATGACATCACATTTATATACGTCATTCGTCAGGCATTTGTTTTCGAGTGGGCAGGCTTCCTTATTTTGGCAGTTGCACAAATCTCCCGTCTGGGGATGGGTTTCTGAGGTAGTAGGCTTCTTTAATTTAGTAGTGTTGAGATTGGCTATATTCCTAGCTAGGTTAGGTGTAGTGGAGTAGGAGACCCTTATTGTATTCTTATTAAAGATAGTGTAGTATCTATGTTACTCTAAGTCTCAGAGGAACTTCAGAGAAGGTGTCTTCTCTGATGATGCCGTGAGTACACAGGTTAAACACTGGTGTAGCAAAACTGGTCACTTAACCATAAACACACACACATACATACATATATATATATATATATATATATATATATATATATATATATATATATATATATATATATATATATATATTTATATATATACTTCGTTTTTTAATTAGTTTTGCAAGATTTCTTATCTGAAAACGTGTGTTGAGACAGATATTGTTATAATTTGGGAGGGTCATGCTGCCAATAATAATGGCAGCATGACCCTACCAAAATATAACTATATATATATATATATATATGATTTATTATCTTTTGGTCGTTTTGGCAGCCTCAACAATGCAGATGGGTAATCCTCCGGGTAACAGGATCCGGTGGTGAAGAGAGAGATGTAAGGGAGTGTAGAATGTGATATATAGTGTGTAGGGGAACGTAGGAAAGAGCGTAAACATAATAATACGAGATGTAGGGAATGTAGAATGAGATGTAAAGTGTGTAGAGGAACGTAGGAAAGAGCGTAACAAATAAACATAATAACACGAGATTGTTACCTTGGGAGAGATTTAATTGTCCCTATATTTCGGATGCGCATCAATCAACTGGGGGGTTTTCCGGGGTGAAAAGTTATCTGTTGGAGAGGAATGGAACGTGTCCTCTGTTGTTGGCTGTTGTCTAATTGAGGTATTCTGCAGAGCGCGCGTGCGCGCAGAATTGGTCTGATCAAGCAGAGGTCGAAGTAGTTCTCTTAATTGTGGGAGTGGGATGGCGTTAGCTGTCAGTCCATTGTACTGTTTATCTGTGTTGGGTTTTTGGTACTGGCAATGTAGTATAGTCGTCTGGTAGTAGTAGTATTCTGCCTGGTCTCTTCATTTTATTTTTTAAATTAGATCGGTGGATGATGGCGGTGTTACACACACAAAAACAACCGTTCAAATGTCACTGTGATTGTGTATGTGCGTGTGTTGGTGCCTCGTTAGTTCACACCAACCACCTCATCTCGCTTCTCTAGGATCGGTCATTTATTTGTGGCCCTAGGCGTTTGATCCAAAGTGCTTCCTTGATTCGTAGCGTGCCGACGTTGCGTTCCGTCGCTAGCACTGTAACAATGGGCCTTCCGTCTTTGTTTCCGCATTGCTGATGTGTTTCCGGAAAGTCGAGGCCCTGGTGTTGAGAATTACCCATCTGCATTGTTGAGGCTTCCAAAACGTCCAAAAGATAATAAATCTTACTATTCCACAATGCTTCAAGCAAACTTCAATACTCTCTTATCCTTACACCTGAGCCAGGAATTGTTTGCATCCGTAAGGTAACTCTTTAGACTGTCGGAGAAATGGGCCTGTGTTGGCTGTCAAATTATTTTCCTTAAACGCTGCCTAAAAAACGATGTCATCCCCACCACCACCAGGAACATCCGCCTACGTACACCGGCTTTTCAAAATACCGCTAGCCGCATACACCGCTCGTGTATCAAACAGATCCTGTGACATCTCAACCGCCAATTACACATCCATAAGCGGACACTCTCAGAGCGGACACATCGACTAACAATAACACCCGGCGACTTGCTCCTTAAAATCATAAAAGCAATCGACCAGTGCTACCACTCCAGAGTCCAACACGAAAAGAAACAGCTCAAACGGAAATATGAGTGGATCTTGCTTAAACTCCGCAACGAGAACACCGACACTAACAAACAGACAGATCAGAACCACGTGAAAAACAGCAACGTAACAACCGCCGCCGCCACATCCACCAACACGGAGCCACACCTCAACGATGCGACGCACCTGGTCACCGACCTAACCGGCACCCTCACGAACGACGAGCTCGCACTCCTACAACTCGGACCCAAGTTCATCGTCTCACAACGACTCGACGACATACTCAAACTCGACATCGAAGCCAACTTCTGTCGAGCCGCCTACCAACTTAAATGGGTGACCGCCATCAACAGCGCCACGGAAAACACCGTGGCCCTCCAACACCTTGACGATGACAAGCTCTACTCCAACGTCACAGGAATCACTCCCGCGCAGATCGAGGAGCACATCAACGCCGCCTGGACCAACATCTGTGACCGGCGGAATCTCCCGAAGAAGCTCAGATACAACATCCTCGCGAGGAACAGAAGACTACCCGCCTTCTACCACCTTGTGAAAACACACAAACAGAGACCCGACCTGAAGATCAGACCCATCGTATCGAGCGTGGAAGGACAGTTCTACAAAATATCATGGCTCCTAGCCAGAATACTCGAACCCATACTAGACACCTTGCCGGGACACGTAAACAGCTCCGAGGAGGTGTTGGAGCGCCTTCATCAAATGGATCGCAACACCAGAAAGGCTAACAGATATGCCTTCAACCTTGATGTGGTCGCTCTCTACA
>OZ024762.1:23391451-23393951 GCA_964016885.1 Eledone cirrhosa
TTTTCTTTACCTCCGTTTCTTCTTTTTCTCCGTCTTTTTTCTAACTGTGCTTAACACTATAACTAAATAATTATAAAAACATCACTACCGAGGTAGCCTCCTAATTTAATGGTCGCTTAAATTATGGTACGTCAAAATTATTTATAAAACTGTTTATATATTGTATTTTATCTCACGAAGGCATGCCATATTTTTAATATGGTATCCCTGAAATATGTATAATGGAATAAATATGGTTTTATAAATATAGTTTCCATTTGTTTAATATCGTATATCTACTCCAAAAACTTGTCGAGTGCTTTATATCAGTTATAAAATATTTACTTGTTGTAACCCAACAATTTTAAATAAAACTTTTGCATATATATATATATATATATATATATATATATATATTTATATATATATATATATATATTTATATATATTTATATATATATATTTATATTTATATATTTATATATATATATATATATTTATATATATTAGAAAGATCGAGTATCGAAAAATCGGCGCACGAGTTCACGAAAAACGAAATTCGATATGAGCGGCAGAGGGCTCAATAATTCAGATGAATCAGAGCTATAACTATCGTTAAAATACCGTCACATATAGAACAAGTCTACAATCAACCATACGATTTAAAATCGATAAAGGAAGATTCGGGCCAAACAGATAAAAAATATCAATAAAACAATACGTCAAAAATTTAAATGAATGTAAAATCATACCCGGACCCACTAGAAAGGTGTTAAATCTAGCTTCATGGGTTTCTGTAAATCCTTAGACAGTACTCTATCAGCTCACATATAAATATAAAAGCCTGCTAGAATAAGTGGAACGGAGTTTACGTTGTCAACGAGTTTTATCCTGGCGGCAAAGGAGTCAACTAGCGGTGAAAAACGCACATGGCATTAGACAAGGGAGATGACCCCTATATCCGCGAAAACAATTCGAGTGAATGTGGAAATACACATATCGAATTAGAGTGCTCAATAGACATGTTAAAATAAAACAAAAGCTATTCATCACTCAATAGAATCGACAAAAAATGAGCAATAAAATTAACTGGTGGATAGCTATGTCCAGAGCTAAATATATTAGAAAGATCGAGTATCGAAAAATCGGCGCACGAGTTCACGAAAAACGAAATTCGATATGAGCGGCAGAGGGCTCAATAATTCAGATGAATCAGAGCTATAACTATCGTTAAAATACCGTCACATATAGAACAAGTCTACAATCAACCATACGATTTAAAATCGATAAAGGAAGATTCGGGCCAAACAGATAAAAAATATCAATAAAACAATACGTCAAAAATTTAAATGAATGTAAAATCATACCCGGACCCACTAGAAAGGTGTTAAATCTAGCTTCATGGGTTTCTGTAAATCCTTAGACAGTACTCTATCAGCTCACATATAAATATAAAAGCCTGCTAGAATAAGTGGAACGGAGTTTACGTTGTCAACGAGTTTTATCCTGGCGGCAAAGGAGTCAACTAGCGGTGAAAAACGCACATGGCATTAGACAAGGGAGATGACCCCTATATCCGCGAAAACAATTCGAGTGAATGTGGAAATACACATATCGAATTAGAGTGCTCAATAGACATGTTAAAATAAAACAAAAGCTATTCATCACTCAATAGAATCGACAAAAAATGAGCAATAAAATTAACTGGTGGATAGCTATGTCCAGAGCTAAATATATTAGAAAGATCGAGTATCGAAAAATCGGCGCACGAGTTCACGAAAAACGAAATTCGATATGAGCGGCAGAGGGCTCAATAATTCAGATGAATCAGAGCTATAACTATCGTTAAAATACCGTCACATATAGAACAAGTCTACAATCAACCATACGATTTAAAATCGATAAAGGAAGATTCGGGCCAAACAGATAAAAAATATCAATAAAACAATACGTCAAAAATTTAAATGAATGTAAAATCATACCCGGACCCACTAGAAAGGTGTTAAATCTAGCTTCATGGGTTTCTGTAAATCCTTAGACAGTACTCTATCAGCTCACATATAAATATAAAAGCCTGCTAGAATAAGTGGAACGGAGTTTACGTTGTCAACGAGTTTTATCCTGGCGGCAAAGGAGTCAACTAGCGGTGAAAAACGCACATGGCATTAGACAAGGGAGATGACCCCTATATCCGCGAAAACAATTCGAGTGAATGTGGAAATACACATATCGAATTAGAGTGCTCAATAGACATGTTAAAATAAAACAAAAGCTATTCATCACTCAATAGAATCGACAAAAAATGAGCAATAAAATTAACTGGTGGATAGCTATGTCCAGAGCTAAATATATTAGAAAGATCGAGTATCGAAAAATCGGCGCACGAGTTCACGAAAAACGAAATTCGATATGAGCGGCAGAGGGCTCAATAATTCAGATGAATCAGAGCTATAACTATCGTTAAAATACCGTCACATATAGAACAAGTCTACAATCAACCATACGATTTAAAATCGATAAA
>OZ024762.1:23398951-23401451 GCA_964016885.1 Eledone cirrhosa
AGTGGTTTTGGCAGGTTTGCTCGACAAATCAGTGATTTGGAGATAAATATAAATAATTTAATATATCAACTAACATAAGCGCACAGATGTACGCTAATGCCAGCAAATACACAGGTTATGTCATAGTACCTAGGTGGTTCAATGCAGGAGGATGCAGAACAATAATATAAAAGACGTAAAATAAGAAAATTTTTTTAAAAAAATTTTTTAAAATTTACTTACTTAAATTTTTACTCCAACTAATTAGTTTCTGCAATGGGATAAAGACAGTTACGTAATGAACTGTTGAGAATTTCATTGCGTCATCAGGGAGGTCTATTCTCAGCCAAGTCTACAGGCAATGCGCGGACACTGGGGACTCATATAAAAATAATAATAATTCGGTAAATGGACTCCAAGGAAGTGGTTAAAGGGGGTTATCTGCCGGGAGGCCCTATAATCAATATCTGGAAAAGAAAAGTTCCCATGACCATCCGGAGTACATAAGTAACCTATGTCTTAAGTTTGGTGAAAATACTGTAGAAATGCATAAGGTTTACACACGCGCGCACGTGTGTGTGTATGTGTGTGTGTATTTGTGTGTGCGTATGTATATGTATGTTCGTCGGCGCATACGTATGTACTGGCCTAAATCTTCACTATTTACTTTTACTATGTTAAGGCAAAGTTAAAATCCCGTCGAGGTTAACTTTGCCTTTCATCCTTACGGAGTCGATAAAATAAAGTACCAGTAATGTACCGGGTAATTGCTGGCCTTGTGCCAAAAGTAGAAACAACTATTTTAATAACCTGTCATTTTCGTTTACAATTTTAAACTCCGAGGATGGAAATCATTCGGTTATTTTAAATAGAATATTAGTCTAACGACTCCATTTCCACCATAAACTTGGTCTTGTCTTTGCATGAAATTGTTCTTCTCGGTCCACCGCGTCGTTTATACATAACATAAATAGATAAGCAAATGACGCCATAAAAGGGAAAGAACTCGTCTCTCATCTCTATTTATACATTTGAACTGAAAATTCAAATATAATTATGGGCCTTTACGTTCTGAGTTAAAATCCCGCCGAGGTTAGCTTTGCCTTCTGTACTTACAGGGTCGATCAAATAAAGTGCCAGTAATGTACTGAGGTAATGTTGGTGGTATTTTGCCAAAAGTAGAAAGAATTATCTTCAAGGACTGTGGATTAGCAGTATTGGTAGAGCGTTAGATGATATGCTTTGCAGCATAGTTACGGCACATAACGTTCTGAGTTCGAATCTTGCCGTGGTTAACCTTGGCTTTTATACTTACGGGGTTGATAAAACAAAGTACCAGTAACGCACTGGGGTCGATTTAATCGACTTTCTCTTTTATAAGTTAAAAACTGTTCTAAGCTGAAAGCTCATCAGGCCGATGCTTATCACCGATTAATTTGGCATTAAGCAGCTGAGACTACAAGACTACACCCTAGATAAAACGCCAGTCTATCGCAGATTTAAGTCGCCAGCTACTGCTGCTACTCATTCTCAGCTGAGTGTAGTGGAGCAACGTGAAATAAAGTGTTTTGTTCTAAAACACAGTACAACAAACTACACACACTAACAGAAAAACGTTTGCCCCAAGCCCGGGATTCCATCAGTTCGCTGGTCCTCCTAGTTTCTTCGGCCTTAAACGACTAAGGAAACAGGACTCCCTCCTGGACAGGACACCAGTCTATCACATGATTCACTTCTGGTATTTATAATTGCTGGTATTTATTTTCATCAACTCATACCAACAGAAAAGATTTGCCTGAAGCCCAAGTGCCCACCATGCTGGTGATTAATTTGGGTTTCTCCGGTGTTAAGCAACTAAGAAAACATGACATTCCCTTGGACAGGACACCAGTCCATCACAGGGTTAACCTTTTGCTATTGCTGGTATTTATTTTCAGTTTAGTATACGGAAGCAAAGTAAAAAAAAATGTCTTGCTCAAGAACACTACACAACACACACTAACAGCAAAATGTCTTCCCCAAGCCAAGGTGCTCATCAGGTACGAGGACATCTTGGATTTTCGGCGTTAAGCGTCTAAGAAGACACGAAACCCCTCCTCACTGGACAGGACACTAGTCCTTCATAGAGTTGACTCCCACTTATTGATGGTAGTTCATTTCATCAATCCATACCAACAGAAAAAAGGGTGCCTCAAACCAAGGTGGCAACCAGGTGGGTGATTGTCTTGGTTTCTTCGACGTTAAGCAACTAAGAAAACATGTCACTCCCCTGGACAGGACACCAGTCCATCACAGGGTTGACTCACAATAACAGCTGGTGTTTAGTTTCAGCTGAGTTTTACTCTAGAACACACAACACACAACCCAGTACAGGAATCGAACTAACGACATTAAGTTCGTACGTCAAACATACTAAGCATTAGGCCCTTCTCTGCTGGTCACATAAATATAATTTGTATGGAACATGGTGTGAAACCTACAGCCATCACTCGCAATTGAGTATGACTTGGTAGTGATCACC
>OZ024762.1:23411451-23413951 GCA_964016885.1 Eledone cirrhosa
AACGAACGTCCAGGTATCGGCTGATGAGAGACGACTGTCTATGTTTTGTTGTTTTTTATTTTCCTAACGTTCGCACATTTTGTTTTTATTTTGTTCAATGTTAGCTACATGTATCTTCTTCCAATATATATATGGTAATAATATATATATAAATGTATGTATATAATATATATTATATATATAAATGTATGTATATAATATATATTATATATATAAATGTATATATGTAATATATATTATATATATAAATGTATATATGTAATATATATTATATATATAAATGCATGTATATATATAATATATATATATATATATATAAATGTATATATAAAAAGAATAGTGTTCGACAACCTGCCAGTATCGTTCGTACGTTAGATATAATACTGTACATATTTGTTCTGTCGCTTTGTTCAAATCCCACTGGAGTCCATTTTGCTTTTCATCCTTTCAAGGTCGATAGAAACAACACCAATCGTACACTGGGGTGTGTGGGGGGGGGGTCGACTTTCTCTCTTCTACCCTTTCTTTCTCTCTATGTATATCTCTCTATCTCTCTCTACTTACGTTCTCTCTCTCTACTTACGTTCTCTCTTTCTACTTACGTTCTCCCTCTCTACTTACGTTCTCTCTCTCCCCTTACTTCTCTCTCTCTCTTTCTCTTCCTCCGTTCCTCTTTCTCGCTTTCTCTTTACTCTCTATTTACTTTCTCTCTCTACTTTCAGTCTCTCCCTCTCTATTTACTTTCTCTCTCTCTCTCTACTTTCTCTCTCTCTCTCTACTTACTTTCTATCTCTCTGTTCTCTACTTACGTCTTCTCTCTCTACTTACTTTCTATATCTCTGCCCTCTATATCTCTCTACTTACGTTCTCTCTCTCTCTCTCTCTCTCTCTCTCTCTACTTACTTTCTATCTCTCTGCCCTCTATCTCTCTCTACTTACGTTCTCTCTCTCCCTCTCTCTCTCTCTCTCTCTCTCGCTACTTAAGTTCTCTCTCCCTCTCTGCCTGTCTCTCTCTCGCTACTTAAGTTCTCTCTCTCTCTCTCTACTTACGTTCTCTCTCCCGCGCGCTCTCTCTCTACGTTCTCTATCCCTGTATTTCCTTCATGCTATCTCTTTCTTTCTTGCTATCTCTTTCTCTCCCTCTCTCATGATGTCTATACTTCTCTGCTCCTTTACTTACACTCTCTCTCTCTCATTCCCTCTCTATTTTCTTCCAACTCATTACATATAATGTATATTTCCTACTTCTACCAGTTACAAGAGTTGTCTCCTCTTCATCCCCGTCTTCCCTATCCTTTTCTAGATATTATCACTTCCGCCAAGATATAATCTAGTTAATATTTCGATATTAATAGGGCATTTTTTTAAATATCACATTTACAACCCGTCTGTATATTTTTTCATACATACATATATGCATACGTACATACATACATGCATATATAGACACCTATACATACATATGTGCATACGTATATACATACATGCATATATACACACGTATACATACATATGTGCATACGTATATACATACATGCATATATATACATACGTATACATATACACATACATACATACAAACATACGCATATATATATGTATAAACATATACACAGAGGGTATTTCAAAAAATATATACACACTTCAACAGCATTCTAATGAATTTTCAATATAAAGCTAATAAAAGTGTGTATACATATTTTGTTGAGACCCTCTCTATATATGTGTGTATATATGTGTATATATGTGTATGCATGTATGTATATATATATGTGTGTGTATATATATGTGTGTGTGTGTGTATGTATATATATATGTGTGTGTGTGTATATAGATATATATGTGTGTGTGTATATAGATATATGTGTGTATGTATATAGATATATATGTGTGTATAGGAGAAAGTATGACATCGAAGCTCAAGCAGTTTCGACGGCTATTTCTGGACTAAAGTAAGTTTTTTTTTAGTCTGGTAAATAAATAGCCGAACTTTTCAAGGGGTTCTTCCTTATATGGAAAGATTGTAGTTGTCAAGAGGATTGGTCAAAATTTGTAGCAGACACAGAAAAGTCTATCATGGCAGTGGGTGCGGGGTGGGGGTGGCTGAACTTGCCTGTAGAACGATAGGAGATAGGGTAGAGCCGGTCAAGCGCAGAAGGTGAAATCTACACTGCAAATTCTAAGGAATGTGTATGAAAGTAGGCCAGAAGAGGTTGGCGAAAAAAGGTTTCTTTAGAAAGTGGAGAAGACGTTATAGAAATAGTAAATCAAATGGGATTAGGGGACAATGAAAAAATATATAAAAAAGAATATAATAAAAAATGAGAGAAAGATATATCAGAATGTAAGATTGGAAAGTGAGAAGTGAAATAAAACAAAGACTAAGGAGTCTAACACAGCTGCTATATTTAGTTGGTGCTGCTATTTCGGCCAATGCTATAGAATGAGTTTTTAGATGAGAATTATTGAAAATTTAGAATTGGGTATTAAAAATTAATAT
>OZ024762.1:23428951-23431451 GCA_964016885.1 Eledone cirrhosa
GAGAGAGACACATATATATATATATATATCTTTATAGATAGATAGATATCATATAAAATCATCTTTTACAAGACTGCAATTGTTCCATTCTTTTGATATCATCAGGAATATAAGTCTTCCGTTTAAAGACATTCTTAACATAACTATTTATGTATATATATATATATATATATATATATATATATATATATATATATAATATGTGTGTGTGCGTGTGTATCTCAAATTCGTTGGATTTTGAAATTGGATTTTCACTCTGGAACTGGAGATACACCCGGAGTTATCTGGACTTCCAACAGGAAATCATTTCGTACCACTGATATTTTCATTGCTTCTTATATATATGTATGCGTGTGTGTGTTTGTGGAAATAATTTACTGGCAATAAATTGGAGTGAAATCCAACAGGTGCGTGTGTTTTTATTGGCAGCATGACTCAAATTATAACAATATATGATTCAACACACGTTTTCAGATAAGATAACTTGCAGAACAAATTCAAGAACATGGAAGATTATATGGATTGGCAGTATCGGTAGAGGATCGGACGCCATGCTTTGACTCAAAGAGTTACGGCCCTTTCCATTCTGAGTTCAAATCCCGCCAAGGTTAACTTTGTCTTTCATCCTTATGGGGTCGATACAATAAAGTACCAGTAATGTACTGGGTAATTACTAGCCTTGTGCCTAAAGTAGAAACAATTATATATATATATATATATATAGTTATGTAATAAAGAACATAAGATAATTATTTCATTTACCAGTGGTTTCTTGAAAGCAAACAATTTGCTTTCAGTCATCAGAATGAAAAAATCGTGGTGCATTTATTGCACACACACACACACACACACACACACACACACACACACACACACACAGTTTTGCAAGGTTTTTGATGATATGAAATCGTGTGTCGAAACAAATATATATATATAAAAATTAATTTATATATATATATAAATTTATATATATATATAAATTATATATATATATATATATATAAAAATTAATTTATATATATATATATATATAAAAATTAAATTGAAACAAAATGAAAACGAAATTTCATTTCTCACTCTTAGTATGGCACTTACTTAAATGTAAGTATGCATGTATACGTACATACATATATGTATACAGACGTACAGTAGCATGCACATATATATATATACATATATATATACATATGTATACAGGTACACATACATATATGCACGTATCAGTTTAGCGGCGCTAACGTCGCTTTGTTCGTTTGTAAACAAACTGAACAGCCTGAATTTATGCCATACGGTGTTAAGGCAACCACGTCACCTTTTTGTTCAACACTGACACAGGAACGATGTACTAGTTTCAAGCTTGTTAGCTATCATCAGCACCGTTTACCCATCTGCCAGATAGTTGAACGTTCGAAAGTATATACTTTCCTTATGAAAATTAACGGCTGAGCAGCCTAATTAGCGCCGCTAAACTGATACGTGCATATATGTATGTGTACCTGTATACATATGTATATATATATGTATATATATATATATATGTATATATATATATATATGTGCATGCTACTGTACGTCTGTATACATATATGTATGTACGTATACATGCATACTTACATTTAAGTAAGTGCCATACTAAGAGTGAGAAATGAAATTTCGTTTTCATTTTGTTTCAATTTATCGTTTTCGGTATGCCTGACCGATTTAACTCACTCAATATGCAAATTAGGCTGCTCAGCCGTTAATTTTCATAAGGAAAGTATATACTTTCGAACGTTCAACTATCTGGCAGATGGGTAAACGGTGCTGATGATAGCTAACAAGCTTGAAACTAGTACATCGTTCCTGTGTCAGTGTTGAACAAAAAGGTGACGTGGTTGCCTTAACACCGTATGGCATAAATTCAGGCTGTTCAGTTTGTTTACAAACGAACAAAGCGACGTTAGCGCCGCTAAACTGATACGTGCATATATGTATGTGTACCTGTATACATATGTATATATATATGTATATATATATATATATGTGCATGCTACTGTACGTCTGTATACATATATGTATGTACGTATACATGCATACTTACATTTATATAAAAATTAATTTATATATATATATATATATATAAAAATTAATTTATATATATATATATATATAAAAATTAATTTATATATATATATATATATAATATAATATTTATATATATATATAATATTATATTTATATATATATATATATATAATATTATATATATATATAAATTATTATATATATATATATATATATATAAATTATTATATATATATATATATATATAAATTATTATATATATATATATATATAAATTATTATATATATATATATATATATATATAAATTATTATATATATATATATATATATAAATTATTATATATATATATATATATATATATATATAAATTATTATATATATATATATATATATATATATATAAAAATTATTATATATATATATATAAGGATTA
>OZ024762.1:23436511-23451511 GCA_964016885.1 Eledone cirrhosa
TCAACGGCTAATTCTGGACTAAAAAGTTCAGAATTAGCCGTCGAAACGGCTTGAGCTCAGCCGTCGGGCTCCTACTCGTTCCTATATATATGTATATATATATATATATATATATATGTATATATATATATATATATATATATATATATATAAATGGAAAAAATGAAATTTTAATTCTCACACTTAGTACGGCTGATACTTAAATATAAGTATGTATACGTACATACATATATGTATACAGACGTACACTAGTATGTATATACATGCATACATGCACACATATATATATGTACGTATGGGTTTACCGAACATATATTATAATGCTCGGTTTGTTTGTAAACAAACAGCCCAAATTATTAGCCGTACAGTGTTCGGGAACCATCGTTCAACCTTTTGTGCAACACTGACAAAGAAACGATGAACTAGTTTCTAGCTTATTAGCTGTCATCAGCACCGTATACCTTCCTGTCAGTCGAGTGAACGTTTGAAAGTATATACTTTCCTTA
The DNA here is from genome assembly GCA_964016885.1 of Eledone cirrhosa. NCBI lineage: Eukaryota > Metazoa > Mollusca > Cephalopoda > Octopoda > Eledonidae > Eledone > Eledone cirrhosa. Next base: position 23,437,018 of record OZ024762.1, read on the forward strand.
TAATAAATGTTCGGTAAACCCATACGTACATATATACATATGTGTGTGCATGTATGTATATACATACTACTGTACGTCTGTATACATATATATATATGTACGTATACATACTTATATTTAAGTATCAGCCGTACTAAGAGTGAAAAATGAAATTTCGTTTTTTCCATTTATCGTTTTCGGTACACCAGGCCGACTAAATCACTCGATATGCAAATTAGGCTGCTCAGCCGTTAATAGGCGTAAGGAAAGTATATACTTTCAAACGTTCAATCAACTGAGAGGAAGGTATACGGTGATGATGACAGCTAATAAGCTAGAAACTAGTTCATCGTTCCTTTGTCAAGTGTTCATCAAAAGGCCAACGATGGTTGCCGAACACTGTTTACAAACAAACCGAATATTATAATATATGTTCAATAAACACATACGTACATATATATATATATGTGTGCATGTGTAAATATACATACTACTGTACGTCTGTATACATATATGTATGTACGTATACATACTTATATATATTTATATATATATATATATATATATATATATATATATATATATATATATATAGTAATAATAATAAATTTGAAGACTAAAATCCAAAGAGGGATCGATAAGGATAAATATATATCAAATATATAAGGAAACCCTATACATATATATATATATATGCGTATATTTGTAAATATATGTATGCAAATATATGTATACACACGCATATATGTTTGAGTGATATGTCTTTATCTGTATATGTATGTGTGTGAGTGTGTGTATATATATATGTGAATGTGTGTGTGTGATGTCTTACCCGGCATGTTTCATTATTTGCGTGTATATATATATAGACATATATATATATATACACATATATATTCATATATATATATATATATATATATATATATATATATATATATATATATATATATATATATATATATATATATATATACATATATATATATATATGTATATATATATCAATACACATCAATCTAAAACCACTTTTCATATGTTGATTTAAAACTGCACTATCCACAAGTGTTTTTTAGCCTTCATATCATGTTCTCCTGTTTTATCTGATGAAAACACAAATATTATTGCATGATGATGTTTGTTTTTGAAATGCGCATAATAAAATATATGGAACTCCTTTAACCATCTTTTGATCTTATATATATATATATATATATATATATATATATATGTATATATATATACATATATTCTTATATATATATATATATATATATGTATATATATATATATATATATATATACATATATACTTATATATATATATATATGTAGTTTAGAAAGCCACAACAATGCAGATGGGAAATCTCGAGGTAGGGAGTGAGTGAGAAATAGGAGAAAAGTGAAAATTGAGAGAAACGAAAATGAAAACAAAACAAAGGTAGAAGGGTTACCGTAGTGGAGATTTAATCGCAATATTTCGGGCTCACGCCCATCAACGGGGGAAAGTTCCAAAAGGGGGGGGGGGGGGGGGAACAGGCTAAGCCGGAGAAAGTTGTATTGTCGTTAAAACATAGGAATGCCGTTATGGGGAAAATTCAAACGAGGGAAAGAATGTTTTGTTTTCATTTTCGTTTCTCTCAATTTTCACTTTTCTCCTATTTCTCACTCACTTCCTACCTCGAGATTTCCCATCTGCATTGTTGTGGCTTTCTAAACTACATATTTTACACATTTCACAATGCTTCAAGCAAACTTTAACACCCTCATATATATATATATATATATATATATATATGTATATATATATATATATATATATACATATATACTTATATATATACATATATATATATATGTGTGTGTGTTTGTCTGTGTGTATATATGTCTGTGTGTAAAACTATGTATGGAAACCTGTATAGTTGTCTTTCCCTATATATTTATTTGTGTGTGTGTGTGTGTGTGTGTGTGTGTGTGTGTGTGTGTGTGTGTGTGTGTGTGTTTGCTTTATGTATGTCTGTGTATGTATGTATGTATGTGTGTGTGTGTATGGCTGTGTGTAAAACTATGTATGAAAACATGTATACTGACATCAATGTACAAATTAGTATTTTTTTATCAGGTCCTCATTAATGGTGTAGATCTATTTAACGAGAATCTAACGACCTGTCACAAAATTAGACAGATTGTAAAACAACATACTATCAACTGGACTGAAACAACGAAATCAATAAGAAATTTCCGTTCATACATTGGTTTGTATGTATATATAAATATAAGTATGTATGTATACGTACATACATATATGTATACAGACGTACAGTAGCATGCACATATATATATATATATATATATATACATATATATACATACAGGTACACATACATATATGTACGCATCAGTTTAGCGGACGCTTATTATAGCGCCCGCTTTGTTCGTTTGTAAACAAACTGAACAGCCTGAATTTATGCCATACGGTGTTAAGGCAACCACGTCACCTTTTTGTTCAACACTGACACAGGAACGATGTACTAGTTTCAAGCTTGTTAGCTATCATCAGCACCGTATACCCATCTGCCAGATAGTTGAACGTTCGAAAGTATATACTTTCCTTATGAAAATTAACGGCTGAGCAGCCTAATTTACAAACGAACAAAGCGGGCGCTATAATAAGCGTCCGCTAAACTGATGCGTACATATATGTATGTGTACCTGTATGTATATATATATATATATATATATATATATATATATATATATATATATATATATATATATATGTGCATGCTTCTGTACGTCTGTATACATATATGTATGTACGTATACATACATACTTACATTTAAGTAAGTGCCATACTAAGAGTGAGAAATGAAATTTCGTTTTAATTTTATTACAACTATATATAAATATATATTTCGTTTCTGAATTTGTTTAGCAATATTCTTTATCTGAAAACGTGTGTTGAAACCGATACTAAGACGCTCCTTATTTTAATTATATTTTACGTTATATTTTGACATTTATAGGCATTTTTATGGACTATGTTAAGTACTCATGGTTTTTCATTCTTTTCGACTCCTCTACGAACGTAGCCCCCGCGAATACCGGGGGACAACTGTATGTAGATTCAAAAATTTGTTTTAAAATCCATTTTATATATATATATATACATATATATATATACACATATATATATATACAGTATTTATGTATCGAGAGAGAGAAAAAAAGGGGAGGATAGGTGATACATATAGTTATTTGCCAAGTAGCGTATGCCAAAGGTGCTCGATACTAGTGCCGGCAGTATTAAATATTCGAAGTGTTAATATTTAGTGGGTTAGAGAGTTAGCAGAGCGTAAGCACGTGGGAAAGTAAGAAATCGGAGAATAGACCGTTAAAACATGTTTATTTAAAACAGCACCTACGTACGTTTCGCCCAGTTGGGCTTCTCAAGGGCATAAATAATCAAAAGTGTTCCTTACATTGCTCGAAAAGAGTTTGGGGGGTTAAATCCACGTCAAGGTTCATTGCTCGCAAAAATAGCTTGTTTTCATTTTGCAGCAGGTCAAGGGAGGTAACTCTGGCCGGTGTTAGGGCAGTCTTTCCCGGACAATTCTTTTTTTTTATTTTTTTTTTTATCCGCTACGAGATGAGGTTACAACCTTACCATTGTCGATACGCATGTAATCAACGCTTATTTTGAGAGTTTTTTTTTGCCGCATCTGTTTGTCTGAGTCGTTTGAGGCTGGGTCTGGTATGCAAGGATAGTTTCCTGGGTGTTATTTGCAGCGCCTGCCCGCCGGGGTGTTAAGCCTTGTTGCTGCCCCCTTAGAGGATACTGCTTGACTGATAGGGTTATATATAGATGCACTATAACTAGCCACAATAGCGTTAAACATTATATAGGGGGCTACCTCCGGCCCGTTCAAAATTAGGTTTCGAACACATCTCCACTCTTTCACAAATAAAAAACTAAGACACTCCACTTCGCTCGCGGACTACATCACATCACTAAAGGACTTAAACATCAGCTTCTCCACGCACTGGGATATTGTCGGCAGGGCTGCACCGTACAACTTCAAGAGGAAATGCGATCTTTGCCTTATGGAGCTCTACCACATCATAACAGCACCACACGAGCTCATCAACAGCAGAGCTGACACAGCGATAGGTTGTACACATCGCTTAAAAATATCCTTCTTCAGAAGGGTTAAGGATGAGGAGTGAAACCGTGCACCGGATCTCCCTGCAACAAGTCTTAACACCCCGGCGGGCAGGCGCTGCAAAATAACACCCAGGAAACTATCCTTGCATACCAGACCCAGCCTCAAACAACTCAGACAAACAGATGCGGCAAAAAAAACTCTCAAAATAAGCGTTGATTACATGCGTATCGACAATGGTAAGGTTGTAACCTCATCTTGTAGCGGATAAAAAAAAATTTGTCTGGGAAAGACTGCCCTAACACCGGTGTTTTGGATCTATTTAATTTCTGTTATAGGCAAGCATTATTCATCTGTCGAGGCTGTATTAAGCGATGTCTCCCTATGCATAACAATATGGCCGCTTGAGGCTATTTACCTTACTAATTAGAGACAGGTTTCAAGGGAATTAACTCCTTGAGAATTTTAAAATGTAGGTGATTTATAGCTAAGAAATGCTAATGAGTTTAAGTGAGAGATAGTGTAGGGGAGGTAACTTATAATTATCCAAGTCATTGTTAAATATTTAACATGTTAGCTATATGTAGAGCTGAGATTATATGATTATGTTGGGTCAAATGTTCTATTGGCGAAAGAATTTGCCTTTCGATGTTGACAGCTAATAGTTATCTCGTTTCTATCGTTTATAGGTTGTGGTCGTGATAGAGTTATGTAATATGCTTCGGTAACACAGAGATCACAACAGTTTCTTCGTCCATTGAACGCTTGGGCCCTAGCTAAGATATCCCATGTTAGTGAGTGTTTAGTGTTGGTTAATTTAAGGTTTTTAATGAGCCTAGCTAGAGATGTTGAGCATCTATTGCTAGGGTCTCGGAAGGAAAATGAGTGCGCATTATAGCGTACCTTAAAAGGGTTAGAGGTAGAGCCAATATAGGAGCTGGTATGTGATGATGTTTTAACTGTGCACCTATATACTATATTGGGTGTAGAGCATTGTCCGTTTAGTGGGCATGCATTAGGGTAACGGCAATTGCAATTACTGCTGCGGTTAGTAAGAGTAGGATTGTTTAAACTATGTGGCTGGTGTGTGCTAGAAGGATTAGATGGGGGAGGTGTGCTACTAGACTAAGTATGGTGTAGTGGCGTGATGTATTTGAGGGTGGTGGTGGTACCGCGGTGTGGTAGTTATACTATCTTAGTTTATGATGGTTACTGAATGCGATGTGGTTAGCTAGGTTAGGTGTTGTGGAGAATGAGATTTTAATGTTGTTTTTATTTAAGAGTTTGTAATATCTATGATTAGGGGTGGGTGTTTAGATAGGATAGAGAAGAAGCGTTTAGGGATATTAGTGGTTAAATTAGATGAGAAAGGGGGGTTAAGCCATGTGATATTTCTAGGCCTATTTCTTCTAGGGGTTCTAGTGGAGTTGGCAAGGGCTTTCATAGGGTTATTATTACCTGGGCGTTTATTATTTGTCATCCCATTGCTCGTTCCTATTCTAGGGTTGATTCTGAGTCTGCTACTAGGAGTGGGAAGTAGGCCTCTGCCACCATTACGGTTCCCTGTATAGGTGCTGTTACTGCTAAAATACCGGCGTATCTGGCTACATGCCAAGGTATTTCTAGTTCTAACGTTAAATTTGTTATGGTTGTGGTGAAGTTCTGTGTTATGGCATTTAGGTATGTAGTAGATAGACTGTTCATAACCAGATTCAGAAAGGGCCTTATTATAATATGCCGCGTGGTTCATAAATATCTCCTCATTAGCGGATAGCATGGAGATCCTATAAGAGATAGATTTAATGACTGCTCTAATGACTGCCGGTGGGTGGTTAGAGGGCGGGATAATATATGTAAGTATTTCACCTGGTTTATGATAAGGGTAATATAAGTTATTGTTAAGCATTAAAGTATAATTACACTCCTTATTATTATAATCACACTCCTTATTATTATTATTATTATTATTATTCCTTACATTAAATTATAATTACACTCCTTATGTTGACTTTCTTTAAATAATTCCTTTCTTTAAATAATTCCTTGTGAAATTTGTGGTCTTGTCTTTGCTTAACTAATGAATATTTCCAGCTCTGTGCATCTAATCTCTGCATGAACCCAGCCATCTAGCTGCCTTCCACTTCTTCTTGCACATTGAGCACATGCCTTTACCCTTTTGGCTTCTAACAAATTCACCATTCTCTCTTCTCCTCGCCTATATCCATCTCTCCCTTTAAGATTGGTTTACTCTTGAATTGTATATATATATATATATATATATATATATATATATATATATAAAGAAAAAGAGATGAAATCGAAAATGCAACTGGAGTCTTATTTTTTTTTTAAATATATATATTTATTTGGTTCCTTTACCGGTTTCGGAGTTCTTCTGCTTTTCAAAAGGTGAGTTGAGATGGAGGGTCTGTGGTTTTTCTCACAGATGAAAAGCAGAAGAACTGCGAAACCGGTAAAGGAACCAAATAAATATATATATATTTTTTTTAAAATAAGACTCCAGTTGCATTTTCGATTTCATCTCTTTTTCTTTATACTTTCACTCGTGTAGGACACCTCGGTTATTTTTCATTTTGTAAAAAAAACCTCACTTTTTAATATATATATATATATGATATATATGGCTTCTGGCCACTTTTTACTGGCATTATGTGTAATTTACCCAAGGGCGGTAGATTGGCAGTATCGGTGGGGGGTCGGACGCCATGCTTTCCAGCATAGTTACGTCCCTTTACGATCTGAGTTCAAATCCCGCCGAGGTTGACTTTGCCTTTCATCCTTACAGGGTCGATAAAATAAAGTACCAGTAATGCACTGAGTAATTGCTGGCCTTGTGCCTAAAGTAGAAACAATTCTGTGTAATTTACCCGTTTTTCTATGCTATCATTTATAGCGAGCAACTGTTGTTAGATATTTTTCTGCGTTTTTGATTCGCACATTTTCAAACATTCTCCCCTTTCTAATAAAGGAGTATTGTTCGAGACGTTAAGACACTTTTCCTACTATATCAAGCGTTAAACTAAAATATTTCTTCCTTGTACTGTGTTGTTTCCTCTGTTTATCTTTTTGCTTTTTGCACAGACACAAACACACACACACATATATATATGTGTGTGTGTGTCTGTGTATGTGTGTGTGTTCATGTGGAAATATATATATGTGTGTGTGTGTGTGAGAGAGAGAGCAATAAATAATGAATGAATTCAATTGCGATAAAAGTGAAGAAGACAAAGAATAGACTGTGACCGGTGTAGTAGTAGTAGTAGTAGTAGTAGTGGTGGTGGTGGTGGTAGTGTTGGTGATGTAGTAATGTTGCTAGTAAGATGAGGAGGGTGAGAGAGTACCTGTGAAAGAGGGGGGGTTAATTGGAATGAATATGGTGGTCAATGTGTTGATTGTTCAGAATCAAACAGGAACCGTTTATATATGCCATTGTAATATTTCCGTATCGATTTATTTGGACTAGTGAGTGGTGTTATTCGGTCGGCCATTTTTTTTATTTTAAGTGCTGTCTAATTTATTCATTATATGAACACACAGTAGGTGCACAGACGTAGTAAACATTGTATACATAACTCTTGATTGCAAATGCTGTGTGTTTTTGTAAAGAGATGGCGTTGTAGGCGGTAAGGAGAGGATATGTGAGGTGATGAAAAGGTTTTAGCCCTCAGAGATGGACGCCATTTTGTCAACGCTGGCTGACGTTGTGATGAGAGACTAAAAAGAAAGACATTATACATAGTAGCCGGTAATATTATATAAAAGGTTGTAACAACAGAAACAATAGTTGCTGCGGTGTGGTGGTGGTGGTAGAGGAGGTTTGATGCTTGGTGGAGGGGGGTCGAAATGCTTGGAGAGAACAGGAAGTCAGTATGTATATATATATATAGGTAGGTAGGTAGAACTCTGGTAGAGCACTCAGTCCAAGGGACGTGTTCAGTAAAGGTTAGTTAGAGGACACGCGTTTCACCTTGCGGATTTTCAACACGAGTTGAAAATCTGCAAGGTGAAACGCGCGTCCTCTAAAATGGTTTACTCACTGTTGTGGGACTAAAATATATATATATATATATATATATATACATTATAAAACTCTTTTTTAAAATAATTATTCTTCTCATTTCTTCACTAATGCCACTTTGATGAATCAAAGAAAGGGGGAAAAAAAGAAAAACAGACCCTTAAATATATTTTCCGTGCTATTTCCAACTTAACCATCTCTCTCTCTCTCTATATATATATATATATATGTATGTATGTGTGTGTGTGTGTGTGTGTGTGTGTGTGTGTGTGTGTGTGTGTGTGTGTGTGTGTGTGTGTGTGTGTGTGTGCGCGTGCGCGCACGTGTGGGAGTGTAGATAAATAGATATGTGTATTCCGGCTTCAATTGGAGGTAATCGCACTAAGTAAGTTACTTCCAGATGATTTCCATCGTCCTGTAGAACCCATTTCTGTATTATATATATATATATATATATATATATATAAATTCAGCGAGAATCGTATTTCGGCCGGTAGAAAAAGCGAAACGAAACGCAAAATCGTAGACATGCTGGCAAGCGCTCCAATAGTTGAGAAAATTAGAGCTAAACAATATGTTAAAACGCCATACAAACTGAAAAGTGGTCAAGAAGGCATTAACCACCTAAGCCAAAAAACAAATCGAGCTAAACAGGTCAAACAAAATAAATGATAAAAACCGACCTGGACCCAAATGGAATTCATGGTAAAATCCAAATGCAGGGTTTCTATGACACCTAAATCAATAATACTGTCTGCTTAAAACTATAAGCTTTTAGCATAAAGATCGAACAAGGAATATCACGTTATCAACAGGTGATTTTGCTCTGTAACCAACTTTGTGAATGACGCAGAACTTTGTAAAAGTACATGTGTAACTCACAAGGAGAAAAAACCCCAGATTTTGGCAAATGAATTCAGTATGTGTATATCATACAAAAAATTGCATAAATAGCACAAATCGAATAAGCACTCAACCGGGTAGTTTTTAAAATAAACTTATGCAATTAATCTGTCAATAGAATTATTAACAGGTTAATTGTAAGACTCGGGAGATTAATATAAATATAAATTCAGCGAGAATCGTATTTCGGCTGGTAGAAAAAGCGAAACGAAACGCAAAATCAATATATATATATATATATATATATATATATATATATATATATATGTGTGTGTAAAAGGTAAACAGAAATAACAACACAAACGGTACAGTATATGGAAGGGATATATTAGGTTAATGCTTGAATTAGCAAGAAGAGGGTCTTAACATTTTGGACGCTAATCCTTCAAATGTCTTTAGATAAAAGCTATGTGTGTGTGTGTGTGTGTGTGTGTGTGTGTGTGTGTGTGTGTGTGTGTGTGTGTGTGTGTGTGTGTGTGTGTGTGTGTGTGCGTGGGTGTGTGTTATACGTCCGTACGCAGCTAAGAAGAAATGTGTGTGTATATGTGGCTAAGTGTGTAACGTTCAGTTATTGATGATTCAATTGTTTCACATCCATAAGTCTCCTCGCGACCTATCGATTCCTGACTCGGGTCCTGATTGTGACTGATCGTATCTTGAGTTAATCGATTACAAACAGGGCGTCACGAATGTATAAAATATGTATATAATACTTAATTGATTCTTCGTTGCCGCTTATGTATTATAAATATATATATCATATACATTACCATGACAATCTGGTCTAGCAAGCCCAAATATTCATGAACCTAGCAGGCCATCCATCAGTGTTATTGGGTCATTAGGGGAGCATTCTGCGTCTCTACATAGTTGGTTAATGTAAGTTAAAGCCGGTCAGCCAACCTTCCTCTGACCGCAGCTAGGTGCCCAAAGCAAATGGTCACAAACAGGATCTTGTTTTTGCTCGCCAACAGTGTCCTGCAAATCGCATTATTCGTTCCTGCAATATTGCAGATATATCAGTGATAGGACCATATATATATATATATATATATATATATATATATAGTATTAAGGATACTATTTATGGTAATGTATATACTAAAACCTTTTATAGTTATATATATTTTAAACCCTAAACAGTGAAAGTCAGTAATTTATTACTACCTTATTACCAGTAAGATAAATAGCTCAATGTAATAACATCAGTTGTTCTACAGAGCAGTTATATAGAAATTACATGAAGCAAAGTTCTGTTGAAATCATTTATTAGCTTACAATTGTTTCTTCCAAACCGAGGTTTGGAGTCTTCGGAGCAATTTTTCAATGATTGTTTACATACATGACCTTCTTTCCAACACAAGAGACATACAGAAACATATGTATATATTGATGTACAGTGGGTTGACATCCATTATAATTATATATATATATATATATATATATATATATATATATATATATATATATATATATATATGAAATTAGAAATCTAAGCTATCGCCGTATTTTGACTAAAGAAATTATTTAGTCTGATAGTGGGGTTAAGAACCCTCGGAGAAATGGTAAAAGATGAGTATTGACGTACATCTTTTTCCATTTCTCCGAGGGTTCTTAACCCCACTATCAGACTAAATAATTTCTTTAGTCAAAATATGGCGTTAGCTTATATTTCTAATTTCAAAACTCGCTCGCTGTTTCGAAAACGTACTATATATATATATATATATATATATATATATATATATATATATATATACATATATCAATGATATTAATAAATGGAAACTATATTTATTCTATTATATATATTTCAAGGTTACTAAAACTATGGTACGCCCTCATCAGATAAAATAGAAAGTTTGTTTTATAAATATTGACATATCCAGGAATGAGACCTTAACGGTTCAAGTTCCACTATTTATTAATATCATTGATATTATACTCCAGAAAACTTGTCGAGTGCTTCGAATCTGTTATAAATATATATATTTGTTGAATTACCAACAAATTAAATATTCCTTTGCTTATATATATATATATATATATATATATATATAACGAAGGAAGTGTGGTAAGGAACCAGATGGACCATAACGCACCAGACTACTCGATACTTAGGGTAGTAGAGTGAATAATAGGAAAATGTTTAACCCCTACGGAAGAGCTCTGCCGTCGGGGTTAAACATTTTCCTATATATATATATATATATATATATATATATATATATATATAAATTAATAAAAACAATGAATAAAAACAAAGAACAAGTTCCTTATATTAAAAAATTCATCATTTTACGATCGTTTCTAGGATATATATGTGTTGGTATGTATATCATATAGATCTATGTAAAAATATTACAAACTATCAGAGGAAATATACATACCTTCACATATATATGCTGTCTTCAGAAATATATATATATATAAAACAAAGAAAGTGTGGTAAGTAAACAGGTGGACACAGGAGAGTGGCACATGTATGTAGAGTAACCAAGGGGAGAGAGATTGTTATACTTTGGGAGGGTCATGCTGACAATAAAAACACATGCACCTGTGGGTTTTCACTTCAATTTATTATAAATTTCCGGTTGGTTGGTTCGATAACCGGAAGGTGGTTTATATATTTTCAAATCTCTTTCGTTACATATTCTGTGACCTCCTCAAAATAAATTTGTGTGTGTGTGTGTGTGTGTGTGTGTGTGTGTGTGTGTGTGTGTGTGTGTGTGTGTGTGTGTGTGTGTGTGTGTGTGTGTGTGTAAAAAGTAAACAAGAAATAACAAACCAAACGTCTCAGTACATTGAAAAAATATATTAATTTAACGCTTGAAATAACAGAAAAAGTGTCATAACATTTCGGACACTAGTCCTTCATCAGAAGGCAGAATAAAAAATATAAGATGACATAGAAATACAGAGAGTAGGAAGAGGAAGAAATCGGACAAATATAAAAATTCAAAAAACATACATGCGTATTCATCAATATTATGAGAAAATGGTGGATTGGCAGTATCGGTAGAGAGTCAGACGCCATGTTTTCCAACATAGTTATGTCCCTTTAAGTTCTGAGTTCAAATCCCACCATGGTTAACTTTTCCTTTCATCCTTACGGGGTCGATAAAATAAAGTACCAGTAATACACTGATTAATTGCTGGCCTTGTGCCAAAAGTAGAAACAATTATTATTATTATTATTCAAATCCCGCCGAGGTTAACTTTGCCTTTCATCCTTACGGGGTCGATAAAATAAAGTACCAGTAATACACTGAGATAATTGCTGGCCTTGTGCCAAAAGTAGAAACAATTATTATTATTATTATTATTCAAATATGGCGGTGGATTGGCAGTATCGGTAGAGGGTCGGACGCCATGCTTTCCAGCATAGTTACGTCCCTTTACGATCTGAGTTCCAATCCCGCCAAGGTTGACTTTGCCTTTCATCCTTACGGGGTCGATAAAATAAAGTACCAGTAATACACTGAATTAATTGCTGGCCTTGTGCCAAAAGTAGAAACAATTATTATTATTCAAATATGGCGGTGGATTGGCAGTATCGGTAGAGGGTCGGACGCCCTGCTTTCCAGCATAGTTACGTCCCTTTACGATCTGAGTTCAAATCCCGCCGAGGTTGACTTTGCCTTTCATCCTTACGGGGTCGATAAAATAAAGTACCAGTAATACACTGATATAATTGCTGGCCTTGTGCCAAAAGTAGAAACAATTATTATTATTATTATTATTCAAATATGGCGGTGGATTGGCAGTATCGGTAGAGGGTCGGACGCCCTGCTTTCCAGCATAGTTACGTCCCTTTACGATCTGAGTTCAAATCCCGCCGAGGTTGACTTTGCCTTTCATCCTTACGGGGTCGATAAAATAAAGTACCAGTAATACACTGAATTAATTGCTGGCCTTGTGCCAAAAGTAGAAACAATTATTATGATAAAATAGGGACCCACGAGCTGGCCACCCTGTGGACTCGGTGGACGGAACAGAGAAGGCCTTTCTCCGGAAGATGGTGACGGGGACGCGCTGAATTTCTTTATGATTAAAGTTATAACCACGTGCAGTTATTGTTTTTATGGTGTCAGAGCTGATCGTTTGTTAGTATTTACAAACCGAGAGAACATTGTAGAAGGCGAAACTAATCTATCATAAGCAATGTTCACAGGCGGAAGTTATACATACCGCCATTTTCTCTGCCGGATCATCCGTGCCTGCATGATCCGGCACGTAGACATTGTTTGGTTTTAATGAATAAATTTTGTCCTCTTACAATAAATATCTGCATTGAGGAATTGTGAAGAGGAAATGGTTGATGGTGATGATGGTGGTGGTGATGATGATGGTGATGATGGTGGTGATGGTGGTGATGATGATGGTGATGATGGTGGTGATGATGGTGGTGGTGATGATGGTGATGGTGGTGATGATGGTGGTGATGATGGTGGTGGTGATGATGGTGATGGTGGTGATGATGGTGGTGATGATGGTGGTGATGATGATGGTGATGGTGGTGATGATGATGGTGATGATGGTGGTGATGATGATGGTGGTGATGGTGGTGATGATGGTGGTGATGATGATGGTGGTGATGATGATGGTGATGATGGTGGTGATGATGATGATGGACGAAAACAAAACATGTAGTTAACAAGGGGTGACAGTAGTGGAGTGATGGTGGTGGTGGTGGTTGTGGTGGGGGGGTGACTGTGGTGGTGGTGGCGGTGTTGGTGTTGTTGTTGGTGGTGGTGGTGGTGGTGTTGGTGCTGTTGGTGCTGTTGGTGGTGGTGGCGGTGTTGGTGGTGGCGGTGGTGCTGTTGTTGGTGGTGGCGTTGCTGGTGGTGGTGGTGGCGGCGGCGGCGTTAGTGTTGGTGTTGGTGCTGTTGCTGTTGGTGGTGTTGGTGGTGTTGGTGGTTGTGCTGTTGATGATGGTGGTGGTGGTGGTGCTGTTGGTGGTGGTGGTGATTGTGGTGGTGTTGGTGGCGTTGGTGCTGGTGGTGGCGGTGACGGTGGACGATAACATGTAGTTAACAAGCAACATAACATTAACACTAACAACACTAACAATGAAGAGGAGGAAAAGATGGCAGAAGAGAAAGAAAAAAGAAGAGAAAAAAAGAAAAAGAAGATAAGAAGAAAGATAATGAACAAGAAGATAAAGAAGTAGAATAAGAAGATGAAAAAAAAGATGAAGACAGAAGAAGGAGAAGAAGAATTGCAGGAAACAGAAGAAGAAGAAGAAGAAGAAGAACAACAACACAGGGGAAGACAAAAAAAGAAGAAAAAGAACACAGAAGAAGAAGAAGAAGAAGAAGAAGAAGACAGGGGAAGACAAAGAAGAAGAAAAAGAACAAAGAAGAAGAAGAAGAAGAACACAGAGGAAGACAAAGACGAAGAAGA
>OZ024762.1:23456511-23466511 GCA_964016885.1 Eledone cirrhosa
CGTCTGTGTAAATGAGGTGATTAATCTCATTTGCATCTGTCTTCTAGTCTAATCCAGCAGTCGCAGCGGGGAAGGCTGAAGGTGGTGTTTGTGTATGTGTGTAGGTGTACGTGTGTGTGCATGTGTATGTGAATATGAGAGTTGGGGGAAGAACGAGGTTCCATGTTCAGGAAAAGGTGTGTGCGTTGGATGGGGTGTAAGTCGATGTGTGCGTGCGTGTGGAAGGAGTGGGGTCGGGGGGGCGTGTTGATTCTGGAGGCTGAGTGTGTATATGTGGGGGTACGCACGTGTGTGTTTGTGTTTATACGTGGTGTGGATGTAGGTGGCGTGGTGCGAAAAAAAATGTGAGTGTATGTTCGCGGATAAGTTCCTAAGGTAGTTCCATGGATTGTGCGAGGAGGTGCTGGATATTTTTCATGTTATGGAGTGGATGGCTGGAACGATGACCGGTGGTGTAGAATCCATTAGTGGTGGAGGTCGGAAGTGAGGGAAGTGGGGTGCGCTCGCAACAGGAAGTGGTCAGAGGGTCAAGGAAGGGTGAAGAGATAGCAGTAGAGGAGGATGACAGGTGGAGAAACGGTCAGTGTGGTGAGGACTGTGTGTGCGTCTTTGTGTGCGGAGGTGCGGTGGACAGGGAGAGGATGGGTAGGTGTGAAGGGTGGAGGGGGAAGGTGATGATGAGCTGGTGGGGGGGTTATATTAGTAAGGTGTTAGTGGGATGTGTGTGTGAAGAGGTGTAGGTGGAGCGAGGAGAGGGAGAGAGCGGGATAGAGAGAGGGAGAGAAGAGGTGTTGCGGACGGATGAGGGAGTGTAGTGTACTGGTGTGTGTGTGCGTGTTTGGATGAATGTGTGTGTGGTAAAGTGGGTGTTAGTGGGTGTTAGTATATACATCTAGCTATCCACCACGTGGTGGGGAAAGGGTTGAAAGCGGGTGTGTGTGTGGGGGTTAGTATTGTTAGTTGTGGGATGGACCAAGGGGGTGGAGCGGTGAAAAGGAGGAGTGTGTTAGTGGTGTGAGTGGGGAATATGTGAGAGGAGGGGGGTGCTGTCGAAGGCTAAAGGAATGGGAGTGGGAAGTTCAGGCCGGGGGTAGTGTAGGTCTGGAGGGTGAAGATGGTGCGTTGTTTGACCGTGAGGCGGCGGGCGGGTGTTCCATACATACAAATATATATAATATATATATACAACATATTTCCTAAATCGATTGTTTTCAGCTGAAAGGAAACTTGTTTTTCGCTTCAAATGATAAATCCTTTTGATTTCAATATTTTTTTTTTTTCAATATTTTATTTAGTTTTTTTTACCTGCCTGAACTCTCACTCGTCTTTCATTGTTTTAAATTAGTAGTAAGGTAGTAGTAGTAGTAGTAGTGGTGGTGGTGGTGGTGGTGGTGGTGGTGGTGGTGGTGGTGGTGGTGGCGGTGGCAGTAGTGGTGGTGATGGTTTTAGTGGTAGTAGTAGTAGTGGGGGGGGGGGGTAGTGGGGGGGGGCAGTAGTGGTGGGTATGGTTTCAGTGGTAGTAGTAGTAGTAGTGGTGGTGGTGGTGGTAGTGGCAGTAGTGGTGGTGATGGTTTTAGTGGTAGTAGTAGTAGTAGTGGTGGTGGTAGTGGTGGTGGTGGGGGTAGTAGTGGCAGTAGTGGTGGTGATGGTTTTAGTGGTAGTAGTAGTAGTGGTGGTGGTAGTGGTGGTGGTAGTGGTAGTAGTGGCAGTAGTGGTGGTTATGGTTTTAGTGGTAGTAGTAGTAGTGGTGGTGGTAGTGGTGGTGGTGGTTTTAGGGGTAGTAGTAGTGGTGGTGGTGGTTGTGGTGGTGGTTTTGGTGGTGGTGGTGGTGGTGGTGGTGGTTGTGGTGGTGATGATGATAATGGTAGCAGTGGTGGTGGTGGTTGTGGTGGTTATGATGATGGTAACAGTGGTGGTGGTGGTGATGGTGGTGGTGATGGTGGTGGTGGTGGTTGTGGTGGTGATGATGATAATGGTAGCAGTGGTGGTGGTGGTTGTGGTGATGATGGTGGTGATGATGGTGGTGGCAGTGGGGGTGGTTGTGGTGGTGGTGATGATGATGATGGTAGCAGTGGTGGTGGTAGTTGTGGTGATGATGGTGGTGGCAGTGGGGGTGGTAGTGGTGGTGGCAGTGGTGGTTGTGGTTGTGATGATGATGATGGTAGCAGTGGTGGTGGTGGTAGCAGTGGCCGTTGTAGTTGTAGTGGTGATGGTGTCAGTGGTGGTGGTGGAAGTAGTGAAGGTAGTGGTAGTAGTAGTGGTGGTGGTAGTAGTTATGGTGATGCTGATGATGGTAATTTGACTTAGTGCTCAGTCGAACGTAAAGGTGTTTTGTTTTATCAATTTTATTTCTATCGTTCGTTTATTTCACAACTGAGAGCAGTTCTGTCTACCCTGGGTACATAACGGGTGGGGTGGTACATATCGGGTGGGGTGTGTGGAGTACATAACGGGTGTGGGGTGTGTGGGGTATGTGGGGGGTGTACATAACGCGTGTGGGGTGTGTGAGCGAGTGGGTGTGTGGCGTACATAACGGATGTGGGGTGTGTGGGGTATGTGTGTGTGGGGGGTACTTAACGGGTGTGGGTGGGGGTGACTGGGTGGCTGGAGTACATAACGGGTGTGGGGTGTGTGTGGGAGTGGGTGTGTGGAGTGCGTAACGGTGTGTGTATGTGTGCACATATGTGTGTGTATGTGTGTACATGCGCATGTGTGTATGTGTGTCCTTGTATGTGTGTGTGGGTGTGTGTGTCTGGGATTTTACCCCTCCCATTTATTAAATACCCTACATATTGCATATACGATAGATGTCTGACTGTCTGGCTGTCTGACTGTATATGTCTCTGTCTGACTGTCTGACTGTATATGTCTCTGTCTGACTGTCTGACTGCTGACTGTCTGACTGACTATGTCTCTGTCTGACTGCTGACTGTCTGACTGTATATTCTCTGTCTGACTGTCTGACTGCTGACTGTCTGACTGTCTATGTCTCTGTCTGACTGCTGACTGTCAGACTGTATATTCTCTGTCTGAGTGTCTGACTGCTGACTGTCTGACTGTCTATGTCTCTGTCTGACTGTCTGACTGTATATGTCTCTGTCTGACTGTCTGACTGCTGACTGTCTGACTGACTATGTCTCTGTCTGACTGCTGACTGTCTGACTGTATATTCTCTGTCTGACTGTCTGACTGCTGACTGTCTGACTGTCTATGTCTCTGTCTGACTGCTGACTATCTGACTGTATATTCTCTGTCTGACTGTCTGACTGCTGACTGTCTGACTGTCTATGTCTCTGTCTGACTGTCTGACTGTATATGTCTCTGTCTGACTGTCTGACTGCTGACTGTCTGACTGACTATGTCTCTGTCTGACTGCTGACTGTCTGACTGTATATTCTCTGTCTGACTGTCTGACTGCTGACTGTCTGACTGTCTATGTCTCTGTCTGACTGCTGACTATCTGACTGTATATTCTCTGTCTGACTGTCTGACTGCTGACTGTCTGACTGTCTATGTCTCTGTCTGACTGTCTGACTGTATATGTCTCTGTCTGACTGTCTGACTGCTGACTGTCTGACTGACTATGTCTCTGTCTGACTGCTGACTGTCTGACTGTATATTCTCTGTCTGACTGTCTGACTGCTGACTGTCTGACTGTCTATGTCTCTGTCTGACTGTCCGTCTGTTTCTCCGTATGTCTGTGTCTCTGTATGTCTGACTGTCTGTCTGTTTGTCTTTCTGTCTGTCTGTCTTTAGGTGTATGCGTGCATGTATATATATATATTTTCCATTGTTCAAATCCCGCCGAGGTTAACTTTGCCTTTCATCCTTACGGGGTCGATAAAATAAAGTACCAGTAATGTACTGGGTAATTGCTGGCCTTGTGCCTAAAGTAGAAATAGTTATTTTAACTTAGCGTCACTTTCATTTTTAATAGATTTTAATTTCAAATCTCATATACAAAACATAAATATTTCATCTGATGAACGAGCCGGACGTTTCTGTAAGGATTGTCTATTTTCATGAAACCTTTGGTAATGGAATAATTATATTGTGTTGTTTATTATGTAATTAAATATATATATATATATATATATATATATATATATATATATATATATATATATATATATATATATAAATGAATAATAACAGGTAGACATCATAAAAAAGGTAATTTCAACTACTCTATCTTTTCCAATAACCTCACTTAAGGGTATTTACATTGTACATTTTAACCATTCTGCTCTGATGATACAGTGGTCACAGCATTTGATATTTGAGTTCTGCAAATAGTTGAAAATTTGCACATAGAAACATTTGTAAGCACACCGAATAAATTACCTTTTTATGATGTCTACCTGTTATTATTCATTCTTTATCTACACTCCGGAATACAGAAGGATCAGGAACTAAGTTTCTTCAACAATTCTTCCATAACTCGTTGAGTAACCTCTCACCGTACATCAACCATATCCAGTGTAGTAATTAACCATTACTACATCTAGGATAATCCTATACCTAATATATATATATATATATATATATATATAGTTCCTCGGAGGAATAACAACACACCCAGGAGCTGGACGTATCGATGTATTGACGAGTAAAACACACTTCAACAACATGTGTACCTGTCTTTTCCACACCAATTCGAACTTCCTGAAGAGGTCACAGCCAATGATGGCTGTCACCGAAATATATATAGCAGTAATTTTTAATTTATAATAAACGAAGCCAAATTTTACATATTTGACTTAATTATTTTACATTACTCCGGAGTAAACAAATCAATCTGCATACTGAGGTGTCGGTAAACAACCAACATATACCAACATATACTCAAAATATATATATATATATATATATATATATATATATATACGATATTAAACAAATGGAAACTATATTTATAAAACCATATTTATTTCATTATACATATTTCGGGGATACCATATTAAAAATATGGCATGCCTTCTTCAGATAAAATACAATATATAAACAGTTTTATAAAACTGTTTATATATTGTATTTTATCTGAAGAAGGCATGCCATATTTTTAATATGGTATCCCCGAAATATGTATAATGAAATAAATATGGTTTTATAAATATAGTTTCCATTTGTTTAATATCGTATATCTACTCCAAATCTTGTCGAGTGCTTTATATCAGTTATAAAATATTTACTTGTTGTAACCCAACAATTTTAAATAAAACTTTTGCATATATATATATATATATATATATATATATATATATATATATATATATATATATAGAGAGAGAGAGAGAGAGAGAGAGAGAGAGAGAGAGAGAGAGAGAGAAAGAGTTGAGAAATCGCACACGAGGAAAAATTAAAAAAGTAGAAAATGTAAATACGATTTTCTCATAGAAAAACAGAACAACATTTTTTTAGAAACAATTTTTAGAGTACCGGTTTCAGTACATAAAACTTTCGACTTCATGCTACAGGAAATATTATAAAAAGTATCTAATAAACTTAATGTGTACATTAATTAGAAGAGGGTATTTGAGAACATAGTTTACATATGTATAGAAATTCACATTTTCCTTTATCTCTCCCTCTCTCTCATATATATACTATATATATATAAGCTGTCGTGTGTTTGTGTGTATGTGTGTGTGTGTTATCTTTTTTTGTGTCTATATGTTTTAGTAACCAAAATTCTGCTTGCTTCAATCGACGCAATTGATCAATTGCGTCGATTGAAGCAAGCGGAATTTTGGTTGCTTACTAAAACATATAGACAGAAAAAAGATAACACACACACACACATACATACACACATACACACATACACACAAACACGCGACAGCTTTGGGGCAAGCAGAATTTTGACTGCTTACTAATACTTAGACACATAAAAAGATAACACACACACATACACACATATACGCACAAACACACGACAGCTTTGGGGCAAGCAGGATTTTGACTGCTTACTAAAACGTATAGACATAAAAAAAGATAACACACACACACACATACACACATACACACAAACACACGACAGATTTTGGGAAAACAGAATTTTGACTGCTTACTAAATCGTAGACACATAAAATGATAACACACACACACACATACACACAACAGCTTTGGGGCAAGCAGAATTTTGACAGCTTACTAAATAGTAGACACATAAAAAGATAACACAAACACACACACACTAGATAACACTACATGCGGCTTTGACAGGGAGGGCCATATAGAGGGAATTGGGGGGGGAGGCTACATAGCCCCACTTTCCGCCATGGCGATTGGACTGCATGCCATGCTTTCCAGGTTACCCTTCGCCACATTTATATATATTTAATCTTCCTTGGTGTTGTAGCAGCTAAAATAGCAGTTGGGTTTTCCCCTGTTACTATCTGACAGAGTAAGAATGAGGGCTCATTCTAATGACATGGCTTAAATGGGGCTGTTTGCATAATTGCAAACGAATTGAATATAATTATTCTATTCAGCCATGTAGAGTGATAACTATTTTTTTTTTTCGTTATATATATATATATATATATATCTTTATCCCGGGTTCAATCAGGGATAACCACAGTAAGTAAGGTACTCAATACATAGCAGAGTATAAATGTTTAATATAGAGATGGCTTCTACAGGACGAGAACTGTTACAAATAATTAATTGTTTCTATTTTGGGCACAAGGCCACCAATTACCCAGTGCATAACTGGTACTTTATTTTTTCGACCCCGTCAGGATGAAAGGCAAAGTTAACCTCAGCGGGATTTGAACTCAGAATGGCAAGGGCCATAACTCTATGCGTCAAAGCCTGGCGTCCGACCATCTACCGATACTGCCAATCCACCGCCTTGTTACAAATAATTGTTTCTACTTTTGGCACAAGGCCAGCAATTATCCCAGTGTTTTACTGGTACTTTATTTCATCGACCCCCGTAAGGATGAAAGGTAAAGTTAACCTCGGCGGGATTTGAACTCAGTCCATAAAGCGCCGTAACTCTTTGCTGCAAAGCATGGCGTCCGACCCTCTATCGATACTTCCAGTAATGACGTAACATTTGTTTTTATTGTAATCAAAAACTACTCGTTGGAATTCAACAACATTTTCACAGAATGATGGCAACAGTTATATGCACGTGAGGTCTGCTACTATTTCTAGCAAGTCGAGCTTCCACTAGTTGAAAGTTGAAAGAATCCCTAGTTGGAATGTATCTTGGAATTAAAACGCCAGCTGTCAAATGTTTCATTTGACCTGCAGTTGATGAAAGTGAGAGAAAAGAGAAAGATTTGTAATTTTGTCTTAGGCGCAAATATATAATGAATCGTTAATTTACTCAATCAATCATTAATTAAATCAATCAGTAATTAATTTAATCAATTAATCAACTAATTAATTCATCAATCCTTTATTGAATCAGTCAGTCAATCAGGAATCAAGCGTGACTCGAATAAAATATCTTTAGCTCTTGTGGAACAAATTAATTTGTGACAATTGAAATGGTTTCCTGGGGACGTCGACTGCACGCAAACCATATGGTTAAGTGTGGGCTAGCATATTTAGTGTAGTGATTTAAAAAATAAAAATATGAATATGAAAGCCTAGAAAGGGAGTGAACGAGAGGGAGAGTGACAAAAAAGAGAGAGGGGAGAAAGAGGGAGAGAGAAATTGAGAATGAGAGAGAGGGGGAAGAAAGAGAGGGAGAAAGAAATTGAGATGGGGAAGAAAGAGAGGGAGAAAGAAATTGAGAGGGGGAAGAAAGAGGGTGAGGGAAACTGAGAGTGAGGGGGAGAGAGAGAATAATTGTGGGCTAACATACTTAATGTAAATGATTAAAAAATAAACATGAAAACCTGGAAGGAGAGTGAACGAGAGAGAGAGAGAGAGAGGGTGTGTGTGAGAAAGAGAGAGGGAGAGTGACTAAAAAGAGAGAGGGGAGAAAGAAGGAGTGAGAAATTGAGAGTGAGATAGAGAGTGACAAATGAGAGAGGAGGAAGAAAGAGGTAGACAGAAAAAGAGAGAGAAAGTGAGAGTGAGAGACAAAAGAGAAGGAGGAAGAGAGAGGGAGAGAGATAAAGTGTGTGAGAGAGAGAATAAGTTTGGGCTAACATACTTAATGAAATTATTATTTCTATCTGTCTCAACTCCTGACAGAAAGGGCAATATAAAATATATTGTCTTGCTCAAGGACATAACGCACCGCCCGGTCCGGGAATCGAACTCACAACCTCACGATTGCGAATCCAATTCTCTAACCATGTGTCATAGGCCAAAGACCACTAATTATTTTGGTCTACCTCATAATAAAAGAACCAGTTGATAAGTTCATCCTGTTCGTTCTCTGTTAGTTCTTGTAACACACTTGAAATGTTAGTTTCAATCGTTATTTTGTAATGTCGGATTGGCAGTATCGGTAGAGGGTCGGATATGCTTTCCAGCATAGTTACGTCCCTTTACGATCTGAGTTCAAATCCCGCCGAGGTTAACTTTGCCTTTCATCCTTACGGGGTCGATAAAATAAAGTACCAGTAATGCACTGAGTAATTGCTGGCCTTGTGCCTAAAGTAGAAACAGTTATTTTGTAATGTTGTCGATAAAATAATTCACCCCTGCATGTGTACATGGTTCCAGCACTTCTCATGCAGTCGTAGGGACGCCGCTGTTACATACGACATATCCTGAGCAATTTTAAAACTTGGGTGATACCATACCTCTGCACGTTTCAATGTAGCCGATTTCTGAGAAAGAGAGAAAGAGAAATATCTTTCTTTATTTGCCACAGGGGCGTACAAAAATGGGACATTACAAGACGTGACGGCGAGGGTTTTACATAAAAATCATATAACTTTAACCTTAATAAATAACTGTTTCTACTTTTGGCACAAGGCCAGCAATTACCCTATGCATTACTGGTACTTTATTTTATCGACCCCGGAAGGATGAAAGGCAAAGTTAACCTCGGCGGGATTTAACTTTAATAAATAACAATAAACTATATATAATAAAATAACAATTGAAATCCCCAATAGAGGGAACATTACTGCAGGGTTGTTTTACACCCCGTGGATAGAACAACCCTCAACACCAGGAACACGTTTTGTAGGTGTTCCTGTCTTCCCTCTGTTTATCTTCCTCAACCTACAGGCTTATAAAGAGAGATAAAAAGATAGAGAGAGAGAGAGAGGTGTGTGTACGTATGTGTGTGTATATTTATGTGATCACGTGTTTACAAGTGTATTGTCCTCAGATATTGGAAATCCAATAAGATTGGAATGAAATTGTAATCACATGAATAAGTGTATCGGATTTGATTGGCTGCCAGTTGGCTACAAATTCCAATGGACAGCAAATTATAGGTGTTGTTGGTAGAATTTCGCTTCATGTGCATGTCAATTGTTGAGAGAGATATTGAAACCTCGTTAACAATATAGTATTATTAAATATAACACCTGGTATTTAACGTTTCTTCTACATTCCATTCCAATTAGCACAATTGAATGTCTAATGTCAGTTTTATATTAAAGATACAGTAAGTTATGTCCCCTCCTTATAACTGTCTATATGTTTATAGCTATGATTAAATGAACTTTGTGTTGGCCGTGTAATATTTAAGTGTGATGCTTCTGTCAGGATTTTGTAACCGGTAGATAGTATCAGCAATGGAAACATTGTTCTCCGATTTCAAGAGTTACATCCTACTCGAGAAGCGAATGAAGTCTGGTATCTTGTCGCTCTTTTAAATATATATATATACTAGCAGCAGTACCCAGCGTTGCCTGGGTAGGTAAAATAATATCTGCTTTGATGAAAAGGTGTTGATCTTAGCGACTGCTTCTCGATGACTCATCTGTAGCCACACACAGGCCATACGGGGGAGGGTGGTGATGACCTCTATCACTGAGAAACGCGGGTAACTGACGAAGGGGCATGCTGGGAGAGGGAGGTAATGACCTCTAACACTAAGCCAAATTTCCTCACGCTACTTGATTGGAAACCG
>OZ024762.1:23471511-23474011 GCA_964016885.1 Eledone cirrhosa
ACGTCTGTCTCCCGATGGTAGCCATAATGCTATAATGCCAAACTGATATGCAGGGGTAAATTATGATGTCGTTGTTGTTGTTGTACTTACTGCTGATACTGTTGTTGTTGTAGTTACTACTGCTGTTGTAGTTGATGTTGTTAAGTTTTTTGTTGCTTTCCTTCTGATCTTCGTTAATCTTTCTTTTTATATTTATACACACACATACATGTATACATATACATATACAATCACAGACAAACACACAAACACGCACACACACATACACACACTCACACACACACACACACACACACACACACACATATATATATATATATATATAACCGGAAATTTATAATTTTATTTAATTTATAATTTAATTTATAATAAATTGGAGTGAAAGCAACTGGTGCGTGTGTTTCTTATTGGCGACATAACCCTCCCTAAGTATAACAATATCGGTTTCAACACACGTTTTCAGATAAAAAATCTTGCTAAACAAATTCTGAAACGAAATATCATAAGCCTTAGCCAGGCTAACAAGATTCTGAAAACCACCATGTTCTGTTGTCTAAGGAAAACAATAACATTTCGACAACTACACTTCATAAAAGAATGTGCTTCATCCCGAGTTTACACCAACACCATCAACACCGATGTAAGAAGATTACAACTTGCCAAAAAAAACAAGCAGATAGGCTAAAACGAACACTAATTCTAAACATAAAAAAGATTTACAGAGAATTAAGTTATCAAGAAAAACATAACCGTAACCAAATACAAGAAATAACTAAGATCATCACACCAAAAGAAAAATTAGAATACATAAACATTATACACGAAGAAGAAAAATACATCATCCAAGAATGCAACAAACACTTTAACAAGAAATTAACGTGGCTCAAACAGAAGAAACTAAACCAAGAAACTTCAGAGAATAGAGATAAATATCCAGATAGGATTAATGGTATAAACCTGGCTGATGTCTCATTAACGGACGAATTCAACAACAATACAAATATATACGGCAACACTACAGTGGACTCTGATGAATTATCCATTCTACAACTACCACCTAAATATGCCACATATAATAAGGTAAATATGACAAGATGCTTGTCAGAAATAGAAAAATCATTTACAAACTTATATTGGAGCCTCAAAAGCAATAACAAAAATAACAACACGAACAACAGACACACAGACACAAACAACGATAACAACAACACACACAATAATAATAACAACATACACAGAGACAACAACAATAACAACAACAACAACAACACACATCAACAACAACAACAACAACAACACACACACATCCTATGCCTCTCACCACCACCACAATCTTAACAGACTCACAAACACAGAAAACAGATAAAGACAGTAACACAGAGGTGAGGGACTGTAATAGCAATGAGAGAAGTAGAGAGGCTAATGACAATGACATGACAGGGAAAATAACCAGGACGAACAAACCGACACACAAAATAGATTAGATAATAACAAGGAGTCAGAAGGAAGGGACAGGAGTAACAATGAGAGACATAGAAACAACCATGAGGCTGTTGGTGGAAATAGAAATAGAAACAACAACACAACTAAGAATAGCAATAGAACACACAACGCAACCTGGAATTCCACATTTTATAACCCTTCTGATATGTCCTTCGACTTACGACGAGTCCACGCCACGACTTTAGCTTTTAACAAACGTACGAAATTGCTGTCGCAGTGCGATGAACAAACAGAAGCACAATTTAATATCACTAGATCTAAACTTAGAAATATTATAGAACAGTATAGCAAGAAGAAAAATAGAATGGAGACCCAGCTACTGGGATAAAAATCTGCAAATGGCTTGCGTAAGCTCATGCAGCGCTCACGTAATGGAGAGATTGCATGCTTTCCAACAGACAAGTCCGGCAGAACGTCGGTTGACAGTCCTGTCAAACTACATCCAGGCAATGCAACCCAACATCACTAACACAAGAGAAGTAATACCACAAGAGCATGAGGATAGGGAGAAAACCCTCAACGCTCATATGATGATGTGGACAAACATAATTCAGCCCAATAAACAGACTGCCAACAACTTGCAGGCCTGGAACAATGACGAGCCAGCGTTGTATGGGCTTCGAAAAGACCATAAGACGAACAGTGACCCACCTACTTCTTCTCCCTGATCGCACGCCCCATCATTGAAATGTCCCCGGGTATATGTGACAGCACGGAGGACCTCCTCGGCAGAATCAGCGAAAATAACCGATCTAGGGACCTAACAGACTTATAATAGGAAGTATGGATGTAGTGTCCCTATACCCATCCATTGACGTGGATTTTGCTGTGGAGAAATGCGTGGAAATGATCAGTGAGAGCAATATTGAATTCCGTGGGATTGATACCAGTGAACTGCGTCTCCTACTTAAACTTACATATAATAATGATTATCTAGATGCGTATGACCTTAGCAACCTCTGCCCCACAAGGCCAGCAAGAGGCAGACCACCTACCA
>OZ024762.1:23479011-23489011 GCA_964016885.1 Eledone cirrhosa
ACAAAGGCTTTCGATACTGTCAACAGAGATGCATTATGGAAGGTTCTCCAGAAACTTGGTTGCCCTGATAAGTTCCTTGCTTTAGTTAGGTCTTTCCATGACGACATGAAGGCTTGGGTTAATGTCGGAGGTAACATGTCGGAGCCTATCTCAGTAAAAAATGGAGTGAAACAGGGGGATATTCCAGCACCGACCCTGTTTGCCATATACTTTGCAATGGTTTTCTGTATTGCATTCAGGAATTGCGAGCATGGTGTTTACATCCGATATCGAACCTCAGGCAGCATATTTAACATCAGGCGCTTTGCTGCGAAGACAAAAGTATTTACATCAGTCATAAGAGACCTCTTGTATGCAGATGATTGCGATCTTGTAGCGCACACAGAGAGTGATATGCAGCACATTTTGAATGTATTTTCTGACGCTTGCACTGCCCTGGGTTTGACTGTCAGTCTCAAGAAAACCGTCGTCATGTACCAACCTGCACCTGGTGGGCAGTACACTGAACCAAACATCTATGTGTATGGCAAACGACTTGGAGTGGTTGATCAGTTTGTCTACCTGGGGAGCACTGTCAATCGATACGGCAACCTTGACAGTGAAATCTCACTTAGGATTAGGAAAGCAAGTGATGCTTTCGGAAAGCTAGAAAGGCGACTCTGGGGTCGGCGAGACATATGCAGGAGGACAAAGGTAAAGGTGTACAGGGCATGTGTACTCTCTTGTCTTCTTTATGCCTGCGAGACCTGGGTCACATATCGACGCCACCTTAAGCAATTGGAGCGTTTCCATCAGATGTGTCTCAGACGGATACATGGCGTTCGCTGGAGGGACCACATCAGTGATGTCGAGATTTTGGAAAGCTCTATGTGTGACAGTATAGAAGCTCTTGTGCTTAAGCAGCGACTCCGTTGGAGTGGTCACCTTGCCAGGATGAAGGATTCTAGAATACCAAAACAACTCTTCTATGGAGAGTTGGTTAAAGGAAAACGACCGCCACATAAACCAAAAAAGAGGTATAAGGATTCCTTGAAGGCCTCTCTGAAAGACGCTAACATCTCTGCTGATACATGGGAAAATATTGCTGCTGATCGTAATAAATGGAGAAAGACTGTATATGAGGGAAAAGTCGCCTTTGAGGCATCTCGAATCGCAC
This sequence comes from Eledone cirrhosa, assembly GCA_964016885.1. Lineage (NCBI taxonomy): Eukaryota > Metazoa > Mollusca > Cephalopoda > Octopoda > Eledonidae > Eledone > Eledone cirrhosa. The sequence continues at coordinate 23,480,168 of OZ024762.1, forward strand.
ACGAGAAAGTAAAGCGGGACGTGAGGAAGGGTATTGCTGTTGCACTTCCAGACGGCGAGGGTCCTCCTATGTTTCTGACATGCAGCGTCTGTGCGAGACTCTGCCTAAGCAAAGCTGGACTCGAAAGTCATCTTCGCAGTCATAAAGTAAGACCAGTGGTTGACTACCAGGCTGCTGTTGGAGATGCTACTCATCATGCTTGCCAAACATGTGGTAGAGAATGTAAATCAGCAGGAGGACTCAAGCGACATGCAAAAGTACACGAACTCCAACCACAGCCGACTATTCCCAGTAAATGTTTTGGTTGCCGACTCTGTGCAAGACATTTTGGATCATTGGCTGGGCTAAAAAGCCACATTCGATCGCAGCACTGTTAGTTGCTATCGTGTGTTTGTGTGTGTGTGTGTGTGTGTGTGTAGATATGCTTATGTGCGTGCGTGTGTGTGTATATATATATGAATATGTATATTATTGTTGTTGTCGTTATTATTATTATTGCTATTATTATTATTATTATTATTATTATTATTATTATTATTATTATGTATAGATAGATATGTATGTATGTATATATATGTATAGATATGTATGTATGTATATATATGTATAGATATGTATGTATGTACGTATGGATGAATTGATATATATGTATGTATGTTTATCTATCTGATACATACACACACACATACACATACACATACATACAAACACAGACAAACATACATAGTTTTCGTTTTCTAGCATACTGCTGTTAGTATGGTCGTTGTTCAGTTAATCCCATCATACAAATGCTCTGCTGTAAAGCTCAGTCATAAAGAAATTTTACAATCTCTAGCCGCCATCTTTGCTCAGAAGCGTTCGTCTTTGAGAAATTATTCATTTAAGAAAATTTATTTTTCACGTCTGCCTGATGGAACTACGAAATGATTTGCTTCACTAATTCGGGAACTACACACAAACCACTCAAATAACACAATAACTACTGCATGAAATAATGGAATGTCTAGTTGTAGTAGTAGTAGTAGTAGTAGTGGTGGTGGTCGTGGTGGTTGTGGTGGTAGTAGTGGTGGTGGTAGTAGTCGTTGCATGTGTGTTATATAACTATGGATTATATGTTTATATATATGTGTGTATATGATATATATATTTATATTTATATATATATTTATAAATATATATATATATATATGTGTGTGTATATATGTATATATGTACACACATTCATATAGATAAGTATATATATGTGTGTGTATATATATATATATGTATATACGTATATATATATATATATATATATATATATATATATTTATATAGAGAATATTACAAAATTACTGACCTTTATTGTATATACATAACTATAAATAGTATCTTTAATATTATATATATGTATATATATATATATATATATATATATATATATATATATATATATATATATATATATATATATATATGTATACGTATATATGTATGCGTATATATATATATATATATATATATATATATATATATATATAAAGGAACGATAGGACCCCGACGGCTGAGCTCAAGCCGTTTCGACGGCTAATTCTGGACTAAATTTACTCCAGAATTAGCCGTCGAAACGGCTTGAGCTCAGCCGTCGGGGTCCTACTCGTTCCTATTACCCACTCTACTACCCTAAGTATTGAGTACTTTGGTGCGTTATGGTCCACCTGGTTCCTTACCATATTTCCTTCGTTATATATATATATATATATATATATATAGAGAGAGAGAGAGAGAGAGAGAGAGAGAGAGACCTGTCTATGACTTTATTCTATCAAATATAATAATTTCATCGTCTTAACAATCACAAGACTACAAATTGCTTTAGAACTTAGAAACACACACATACATATACACACTCAGCTATATATACACACACATCTGCATACACACAGCTATATATATACACACACATACACACTCATCTGCATACACACAGCTATATATATACACACACATACACACACATCTGCATACACACAGCTATATATATACACACACATACACACACATCTACATACACACAGCTATATATATATATACGCACACACACACACGCACAGACAGACCACTGACATACACACACACAGACATACAACTGACACACACACATACACACACATCTACATACACACAGCTATATATATATATATATGCACACACACACGCACAGACAGTTCACTGACATACACACACACAGACAGACAACTGACACACACACATACACGCACATCTACATACACACAGCTATATATATACACACACATACACACATTTACATACACACAGCTATATATATACACACACATACACGCACATCTACATACACACAGCTATATATATATACGCACACACACACACGCACAGACAGACCACTGACATACACACACACAGACAGACCACTGACACACACACACAGACCGACCACTGACACACACACACACAGACCACTGACGCACACACACACACAGACCACTGACACACACACATATCACTGACACACACACAGACCACTGACACACACACACACACATACCACTGACACACACACAGACCACTGACACACACACACAGACCACTGACACACACACAGACCACTGACACACACACACACACATACCACTGACACACACACAGACCACTGACACACACACACACACATACCACTGACACACACACAGACAACAGACACACACACACAGAAAACTGACACACACACACAGACAACAGACACACACACACACACAACTGACACACATATTCAACTGACCCACACACACACACCACTGACACACACACACACACACACACACACACACACACCACTGACACACACACACCACTGACACACACACACACACACACACACACACCACTGACACACACACACACACCACTGACACACACACACACACTCACATCTCAACATATTACACACACACACACACACCACTGACACACACACACACACTCACATCTCAACATATAAAATCTAAATTTCGGAATCATTAAAGTCTCTGGAAAATTCCAGCAAATCCTTGAGATATTTCTTAATCCAGAGACAGAAGATACGTCATCTCTATAATAACTAATGGTATGGTGGTGGTGGTGTGGTGGTGGTGTGGTGGTGGTGTGGTGGTGGTGGTGGTGGTGGTGGTGGTGGTGGTGGTGGTGGTGGCGGCGGTGGTGGTGGTGGTGGTGGTGATGGTGGTGGTGGTGATGGTGGTGGTGGTGGTGGTGGTGGTGCCGTTGTGGTGGTGTGGTGGCAGTCGTGGTGGTGGTGTGGCGACGGTGGTGGTAGTGGTAGTGGCGGCGGTGGTGGTGGTGTGTTGGTGGTGGTGGTGGCGGAGGCGGTGGTGTTGTGGCATGGCTTGTGGTGGTGGTGGTGTAGTGGTAGCGGTGGTGTGGCGGTAGTGGTGGTGTGGTGGTGGTGATGGCGGCGGCGGCGTGGTGGTGGTGGTGGTGGTGGTGGTGGCGGTGGTGTTGCTGCATGGCTTGTGGTGGTGGTGGTGGTGGGTAATGTAGTGATGATGGTTTAGGTGGTGGTGTTAGCCGTGGAAGTCGTGATGGTGGTAGCCGTGGTAATGCTTATTTTCTTAATAATGATAAAGGTCTTTGGTGATGATGATGATGATAGTGAAACTGGCGGTGGTGGTGCTGGTCGTCGTGGTAATGGTCGAGATGTAGATGATGTTGATGATGATGATATACAGCCATAGATAATTCTTCTGAGACAAGATCTTATAATCAGAGTCGTTCCATCGGTGACCATCCAGTCATAGTTCTCCAGCATACAATCAAAGTCCACGTTATACAACATATCCTATATTATGAAGAATGTGTGTGATTTGAGAGTCGTTTGGCTGCTATTTCTGGGAGGTCAACATACCTGATATTATGCGTCTGTGTATGATTTATATAACAAACTCTCTCTCTCTCTCTTTTCTCTCTCTCTATTGTTCTGTCTCTCTCCTTTTTCCCCTTCTATCTCTCTCCTTTTCTCTCTCTCTCTCTCTCTCTTTCTCTCTCTCTCTCTCTCCCTCTCTCTCTCTCTTTCTCTCTCTCCAGCTCTCTCTCTATATATATATTTATATATATGTGTGTGTGTGTGTGTGTGTGTATATATGAATGTATATATAGTGTATTTTGCAATGCACTGTATGCTTAATTAAAAGCATGTTGAAGACCATACGATTTTGTTCTAAAGTAGCGACAATGTCGCTTACGTAAATTCATATATATATCGCTATTTCAGAGCACCAGTTCTAATTTTCAATTTCTGCTGGACCGGCGACCGCTCTGTATAATCAGTTCCTTATTATTACTGGAATTCTATAAGAATCCAACACACATAATTTTCAGCAAACAGGGAGAATAGTGAGATTTGATAAGTACCAACAACTACGAAACAGAGCGCTGTCGGCTTATCTCCCCTTGTTTGCTGAAAATTTAAGTAAGTGACACTGTCGCTACTTTAAAACAATAGCGTATGGTCTTCAAAGGGCTTTTAATTAAGCAAAATACACTATATATATATTCATATATATATCGCTATTTCAGAGCACCAATTTTAATTTTATATATATATATATATATAATTGTTTCTACTTTAGGAACAAGGCCAGCAAATACCCAGTGCATCACTGGTACTTCATTTTATCGACCCCGTAACGATGAAAGGCAAAGTCAACCTCGGCGGGATTTGAACTCAGATCGTAAAGGGACGTAACTATGCTGGAAAGCATGGCGTCCGACCCTCTACCGATACTGCCAATCCACCGCCCTTTATATATATATATAATAAAGATACATACATATACATATATAATTAGCACATATGTACATACATACGCACATACATACACAGACACATACCTACATACACACACACATAGACCTACATACACACACCCACACATAGACCTACATACACACACCCACACAAACATACAAACATACAAATACACACACACGAACATACACAAACACATACATACATAGAGTTGTTATGTGGGTACCGCTTGTAAAATATTTAATATAAATTGTCAGCTGAAGAATAGGTTTTATCACTGCGCGCAATATCTCATGTAACTATACATACATGTATAAATATACATACATATATATATAAATATACATATATATATAAATACAGATTTATGTATAAATATGTAAATATACATATATATATATATATATATATATATATATATCTCGTTCACGATTTCACCGAACTTATATTCATGGAAATTTGGGACTTGACTCGTTCTTCCTCACTTTTCGTTGCTTCACCATCTTTGTTTGTTTACACTCTCGTGTCCCCTTTATTTACGTGTCCCAACGACTTTTTTTGGCCGTTGCTCGCACCAACCGGAGGTATATGGTCTTTAAAGCGATGAAATACCAATGATGGTTGGAAGATCACTGATGAAGGACTAACTTTATTCATATGTAACCCATTTGCAACCACGCAGCACGTTTATTCTCATATATATATATATATATATATATATAGGAACGAGTAGGACCCCGACGGCTGAGCTCAAGCCGTTTCGACGGCTAATTCTGGACTAAATGAAAATGTTTATCCTATTACCCACTCTACTACCCTAAGTATTGAGTACTTTGGTGCGTTATGGTCCACCTGGTTCCTTGCCACTTTTCTTCCGTTATATATATATATATATATATATATATATATATATATATATATATATATATGTATATATATATAAACGTTTGAATTTGTAATCCAAAACAATGCAGGTATGATCATAGAATAAAAAATGCAAATGCAAAAGATATTGTTGGCAATTAGTCTTTTACCATAGATTTATTTAAATATATATATATATAAATATATGAATATGCATAAATATAAAATATACATATCTGTATATACATATTTGTATATACATATTTGTATAATTATATAAATATATATATATATATATAAATGTACATATATATCTAAATGCACATATATATATATATAAATATACATATATATATATACTGTAGATATATATACTGTACATAATTATATACGTTATTGTGAATTAAATATAGCTGGCGTTATTTACGTGAATGGTAGCTTTACAATTTGTAATTTGTATGTCACAAGACGATTTTTCGGAAACTCTGAAGTAAGATTCCTCGACATTATTTCATTAGGTTGACTTTACCTTTCATCCTTACGGGGTCGATAAAATAAAGTACCAGTAATGCACTGGGTAATTGCTGGCCTTGTGCCTAAAGTAGAAACAATTATTTCATTAAAAAAAGTTAACTCTACTCTCAGAACTGGTTCACATTCTTGTTTATTTAAACAGTATTTTATTATGAACAGTTCGTATAGAACCACCTTTATTTTATTAGAGAGGATTTCCAGTTTATTTACGGCAGAGGTTCACAAAATTGTTGGGCCAGCCCCCTCTTCACAGACGCGTAAAACCCTTAGCGCTCTCACTCCTATTTCCAGAGAGACCTGCCCATATGCAAATTGTAAATAATATATACTAAATAAAAGCATGATTCCTTGCTTGCTTGTTTGTCTGTAATGTAATTCAACCAAAAGGATGCATAATGGGAAAATACTTTGGAAGGAAATTCCCCCTGAAATGAGAATTCAATACAAATGGAATAAAACAAGTTTCGCGTAAATCGAAGCACGGGTTCCCGAGATAAGGGTTTTTTCCGGATACCTTCATAAACAGAGAGAGGGAGAGAGAGAGAGATAAAGAGAAAGAGATAGTGGTTGAGAGAGACTAGATTGAAAGAGAGACATAGAGAGAGGGAGAGGAGACAGAGAAGGAGAATGGAAGAGAGAGAGCTGTTGGTGTTGTTGTGTGTATATATATATATGTGTGTGTGTGTTTATAGATCACAGACACCCACATATATATACACACACACACATATATGTATATATATATATATACACACACACACATATATATGGGCCTTCCAGTTTCATTTCACATTATATACATGTCTGTATATATTTTGATTATTTAAAAATAATTTTGAAGTGAACGTGACCCAACGGGTCACGGGTGATCTAAATAAAATAGTCAATTTATATATAACTAGTAGAATGACCCGGCGTTGCTCGAGATTTGCTCTAGGGTTCTTATATATTTGATATATATTTATCCTTATCGAGCCTCGTGAAATAAATACGTTTGTTTATATTTTGTTATTGTGTATGCAAAAGTATCTGTACTCGAATATATATATATATATATATATATATAACAGATTATTAAAGTTTAAGCAAAGAATCGCTGCTTTCACCCTTAATGGGATCTTCTGAAATTAAAAAAAATCAATCGGGGAACGCAGAAGTAAATATTTCGAATAACGTTACACACTATATATATATATATATATATACACACACTATATATACATATATACTCACACACGCACACGGCGTCATAATGTCGTAATGCAGACAGCCAGACATACAGACAGATATTATAAGGGCGCAACGTTATATCTATGTAAAAAGAAAGACTAAGAATTATAGAGAGAGATCGCTAAATCGCCTAATGCGGTCCCTAGGGCATTGAAAATGGTCAAAACACTCACAAGACCACAAGTATTACATGTGTAAAATTTGAAAACAATTGGTTGGGTGGTTCTCGAGTTTTAGGGAGCTGACAGACAGACATTCTCTGTTTTAGATATATAGATAAATAATATAATTGTTTCTATTTTAGGCACAAGGCCAGCAATTACCCAGTACATTACTGGTACTTTATTTTATCGACCCCGTAAGGATGAAAGGCAAAGTTAACCTCGGCGGGATTTGAACTCAGATCGTAAAGGGACGTAACTATGCTGGAAAGCATAGCTTCCAACCCTCTACCGATACTGCCAATCCAATATAATATATACTATGTATAAAAAAATATTTTTAATTTTGTTATTTTTATATATAATATGTATCATTTGATATTTAATATACTATTATATCATCTCTAGCGCCCCCTTAGGCCCCAGCGCCCATTGGACCTGCTCAACGCACCCCGGGTGGGTGAGGGGGGGTGGGGGGTTAGTGTACATTTTGTGAACCTCTGCTTTATGTTATCGACTCCATATTTTCTAATAACTGGCCAGTTTGGTAGATTCGTTAGAACGTCAGATAGAATACTTCCTTGTATTCGTTCCAGCTTTCTGCTCTCTCAGTTTAAAAGCCGTCAAGCTTAACTATACTTTTCATGCTTTCGAGGTCGCTAAAAGGAGTTCCAGTGTATTTCTGGGTCAATTGTTTCCTCTATCTTTCTGGTCGATAAAATAAATTTCAGTCTAGTAATGGGGACGATTCGTCCTCTATATCTCTCTCACTTTCTCTCTCTCTCATTTTCTCTCTCTCGCTTTCTCTCTCTCACTTTCTCTCTCTCACTTCCTCTCTCTCACTTCCTCTCTCTCTCACTTTCTCTCTCACTTTCTCTCTCACTTCCTCTCTCTCACTTTCTCTCTCACTTCCTCTCTCTCACTTTCTCTCTCTCACTTTCTCTCTCCCACTTCCTCTCTCCCACTTCCTCTCTCCCACTTCCTCTCACTCACTTTCTCTCTCTCACTTCCTCTCACGTTCTCTCTCACTTCCTCTCTCTCACTTCCTGTCCTTCTCTGGAAGAAACCTGTTGTGTTCAGACCTGGAAAGGGATGGGTTCAACTAGGCTGAAAAATCCCTATGAAATGCCCTATGCCACTACGGTACACCTACGACTCCATTAGGAGTTATGGGGCCGTACAACAAACTTAGTAAATTTCTTTTTAAGGCTATATAAGATTGCATTGTTTGTG